>JAQQZT010000006.1:16218133-16229212 GCA_030068275.1 Clarias platycephalus | reverse complement strand
TGTGTGTGTGTGTGTGTGTGTGTGTGTGTGTGTGTGTGTGTGTGTGTGTGTGTGTGTGTGTGTGTGTGTGTGTCAAGCCTATGGCTCATACCCATTGGGAGAAATGTGCTGCTCTCGGTTTAAACAAGGGGCATTTTTCACACATGACTAGCACACTGATTGCTGTGCAATTAGTCACACAGAGAGTCATTAATGCCTGATGCTGTGCTTGGCTGTAAGAGACTTTGCCTCAGAGCGCTCACCGGAACCAAAGAGTAATTACTTTTCAAATACTGTTGAAAACCTCAAATGGGGGTTGTTCTTTTTATGGAGTGCTTCTTTATGGAGTGTTACAAGGTGTACACTGAATCCGTGCAGTTTATGGGCAGCACCATGTCCATTTACGGCATGCTGAGAGAGAAAGAAAGATGTGTATGAAGGAAACGAATGCTGTGTTATTTTATTCAGACCTTGCTAACCCTGCTGTCACACTAACAAGCCATGAGTTGAGTGACAGCAGCAAGTGACAAAGAGAAAGCACGACAAGCGACGTGTGAGTGAGAATTTCTCAACTCAACTCGATGCACATTAAGTACAACATGATAAACTGCCAAATTTGAACATTTGGGCTTAGAGCATCTAAGCATCAAGTCACAGAACCCATAGATTCAGCACTCAGCCACCTGAGTGTCTGTTACCAGCAGCGTGTGGCATGCTGCTACTAAAGTGAGTGTTTAACACAACAGTGTCAGTATTTAGTGTCACGTATACCACATACACATACCATTGCTTTTAATAAGGGCTGGTGAATTGTTGAGTGTTAAGCCCTGCATACTTGCACCACTCATTAAACATAGCTGTCTGCTTGGAACTCGCTCTCTCCCCAGTTCTCTACCATTTCTCCCCGATAAGGTCCTTAACTGACCTGCTTTTAAGCCCTACCTTCACTCTCTAGGATGGCTCCTACGTCACAGCTGAGGCAACCTTACCAATCATAGACATGTCAGTTCTTGTAACCAATCATAATGCAGAAAACAGGATTTGTCAGTGAAAAGCTTATATTCATTTCTTAAAGCTAGAATGAGCCCAGTGGAGTCTGTTACTCTTAAAATTTTTAATATGATCCAAAAATAAAAGCTCGACACTGCTGATCCATCTCAATTAAATACATTTTTCTTTATGCTCTACGGCTAATTAAGTGTGGCGGGTATGTCTGATCTACTCCGTGTAAGATATATCTGGGTTGGCTGCTGTTGTTTAAAACTCTTGACAGCATTTGCAAACATTACATGTCTCAAAACATCATACCCCATCTTTGTGACAAGGGTTGAGGGGGTCTACCTTTTCATACAGGTATCAAGTCCTGCCCTGTCACTACCTCTGCTCCTGGGTTAAATCCTTATCAACAACAACAACCCCTGATTCCATCTTTATTCCTTTCAAACAGAATAGAGGTGCATAGACAGAGCAATAGTATCATGCTGAGCAAGCTGTGTGACTGGGGCTTCAGAAAAACATAGAAATTTAATTTTGTACCATTTTACAGTGATTATTGTTTGTTTGTTTGTTTTTTTGTAGTACTAGTTTCCTCTTTTAATTCTATAAAAACATAATAGAAAACATCAGCCGTTCCTGGTATTAGGCAAATACAACCTCAAATGATCAAGAGCATGTATAAAGTAGAGCTTTCATTAAAGAAACTGCTTTGTTGAAGCCATAGTTGGGAATCGTATTGGAGTTAAAGCTTTCTTAAGAGTTACTGTATTTACATGGTTAAGTTAGCAGCTTTATAATTAGGAACAGGTTGGATAGGGGAACAGTGGTTAGAGGCAGGACAGAAGTTTGTATACTCAGCTATTTATTAGGAACAATCAAAATTAAAGTTTGTAGCAGGGATAAGAGCACAGGAAGACAGCAACACTAGGAAAAACTTTGATTAAAGTGCAATGAAGGATAAAACATCCGGATGTAAATAGACAAACTAATCAAAACATAAACAGGGAACATATAAAAGACAGAGGCGGAGACAAGACTAAAAGAAAACAAAAGCACATTATGTAAAACAGGATGAAGCATTTCTAGATTCAGCCTTCCTTTTTTGATTTGTGACCTAGTCTAAACATTGAGAGATATGAAAACATCAAAAGCGTACATACTTTGGTGAACATTATTTGGCAGTCCATCACATTTGGCAGTACTGCTTTGTAACAGTCTTCACTTTGGTTTGTCTTCTGTTTATTGTGGCTGTTATTTATTGTGATGTTTAAGATCTGGAATTATTATTATTGCTACTATTTTGTTGTAAGTTTTCCTTGGTTCTTCTAGTTGTGCCAGATTTTGAAACAGCGGTCTGTTCTGGCTGTTAGGGACAAAATGTGTGCATTGCTCTTAAGTCAAGGATATTTACAGCATCATCTTCTCTCTCTAATCTACAGCATATAAATAAAAGAAAGGCTTTGTCAGGACATTGGTCAGAACTCGCTCTTTCAATTATATCTTTACATTTCATACATTGAAGGACCAAAAGTCAGGGTCTATGTCCGTCCAGTCGATTTTGTCACAGCATCACGCAAAACTGGCAGGACAGAATTTAATGAACTTTTTGTCAACCCTTAAGTATTTGCCTGAAGTTAAATAAATAAAGTCACTGTTGAGTAGAAGGGACCTTATAAGCAGATATGTGCGAGATTACATCACAGCATCCAGCGCTTTTTTGGACAAATATAGCCCTTTTTCCCTTGAGGTGGGCGTGGCTGTATGCGTCACTCAACAGAGCCAATCAATAGGTTACCATTAATTCACAGAGTATGCAGAAGACACAGAACTGACCATAATGCACCTATAAGGCACGCATATCCTAACGAAACAAAAAAGGCAATTTCACTATGAAAACTAAACTTTCAAAGATGAATGGACAGATCAATGTTTGTGTATTTTTTCCACAGGAACTTTCAAAACAGTCTCATATGTTCCAAAACCATGGCGCTAATGAAATCAGTAATGTGAAGCTATTAGATGGCCGTTAGAGCAAACATATCCTCAGCAGTCCGAGGTGAGGGCACGTAAAATACCTGAACTGAGAGCACATCGTTATGCGCTAAAATCAAAATGTTGAGTAAAAGTGACGTTATGAACAGTCATGTGCCAGAGGTGAGAATCTACTTTAAACCGGGAGTGTGTTTTGCTAATGACTAAAGTACAACTTAGAAAAGCATTACAAAATGTTGTTTCTTTGTTTTAATAAAAGAAAGACAGACAGACATGAACGTGGGCTTCAATCTAAAATAAAAATATCACTGATTACCTTACAGCTGATTAGCTAATTTTTGTTTCTCTAATTGTACAAAAATCATGTACAGTAAATCGAATCCTTGACAGAATCTAAAAGGATTTCAAGCTTATTACTCATCCATCCATTATCTATAACACTTATGAAAGAAAAATAAAGGGCCTAGATGAAACCCACTGAGCACAAGGAGAACATGCAAACTCTGCACACACAGATGTTTGTTGTTGTTGTTGTTGTTGTTGTTGTTTCTTCAACTTGAAAAAAGTCAAATACCTGAGTACTGGAAGGGTCCATCAGGGTTTAGGGATGAATGGGAGAACGTTATAATACTATGGTTATACTGTACATACACTACTATGTCTATTAGTACAGTGATGAACTAGTGAAATACAATATGTACATTGCTACACTGCATGTCTAATCTTTAATTCATGTTCTTGTAAAAGAATATTATACGAATGATTGTTTCTTTGTTTGCTTGCTTTCTGCTTGATGTCCCAGAGGGACAGATAAAAAGCGGTTGAGAAAATAATCTTGTTGGGGAGAGAGAGGAAAGACCTCCGGGCCACTTGCACAGAGGTGCATTAGTGTACACCTATCAAGTATTTATTGAGTCTTTTGATGCACACATAATTCATGTTTTTGGGAATTAATATTTCCCAAACAAAAGAAATTATTTCAGTAATCAATCCAGGCCCTAAATCCTGTATAGGTTTTTTTGTTTTCTCGTTTGGTAGCTTCTGCAAACTGTGCTGCCTAGAGTGTGTGAATCTCTGAAGAGCATTATTTGATATGATGCCTTTTACAAAATAAAGAAATAAAATATTGCTAAAGGACATGTTCTTCTAACTTACGATAACACTTTCTTCTGGTCTTTACGGTATACTGCATAGTGGAATCTATGTTTTTGTTTGCCTATAATTGCTGGTTGTGGTTCAAAAATAACTCCACAAAAAAAAATCCACAAAGAAACCAATGAAGACTAACAAGCTAAAGTTAGGCCAATTGTTTTACAACTCAACGAATAATCTCATCACATAAGTTTCAGTTAAACACATATTCTGTTCCTTTATTATTTCTCATATTCATATTTTATGCTGTTAAAAACCCAGATTGTCATACAGACTTTGCCACTGTTTTCTTCTTAATGTATTAGATAGTCTTATGTAATTTATGCCTGTATGAAAAAAAACTAAACATTCCTTAACCATTTAATTAATATGTTGTTTGTTTGTTTGCTTGATCTCAACCCCACTGAACACTTTCTGGGGATGGATTGGTATGACAGTGTGCCCCATTTCTCCTTGCCCAACATTAGTGCCGGTCCTCCCTGTTGGTCTTGTAGGCAAATGTGCACAATTCTCCACAGTCATGCTCCCAGATCTAGTTGAGAGCCTTCCAAGAAATTTGGAGGCAAAGGGGCACTAAATCTGAAATGGGGTGTTCGAAAAGTACATGTTGGTTTCAGGGTGAGGTGTCCACAAACTACAAACTACTTGGAAAAAAGTTTTTTCCAAGGTTGCCTGCTGACTGACTAAGAGGCAGTTTCAACATAATAAACAGACTGAATATGGGGTGGTCAAAACATGATAGCAAGGTATATGAAATTTGACTGCATCTTGGAGGTTGGAAAAAGGTGCATGTAGGTTATTAATCATGATCGAAACACTTGTACACAAGCATTTATTTTTCCTAAGATATAAGCAGACAGGTTAAATATGATACACACATTATTAATGTGTACTCCTTTTGTTTGTCAGTTTTTTGTAGGGAGATTCATTATAATGTCTTGCATTTATTTATTTTTTGCATTCATTCATCTTTGTTTTGTTTTTTTAGTTAGTTAGCTAGATATATAGTGAATAGTGTTAGTAAAATTATGAATTACTTCTTGTGTGAAATCTTTCAATTAAGGGACCCATATTGTTATTACTTTGTATATTATTCTACTTTCATTATTGTTGTTATTACCTCCCTGGCATCAAGACAGCTAGCTTCCCACAGGCAACAGCAGGCATTGGAGACTATGTCTTTAGACAGAAGTTCCCAGAGGCAAAGAACAGAAAGTAAGGAGACAGCCTTAAGTCAGTAAACATTTCAACATTCCGTAAGCACATGTTCTGAATTTAGTACTGCACAAGAAAATTTCCCCAAACAGTTTTTGTAAGCTTTTGTAGAGGAACAGCAACAAAAAAGGAACAGCAACAAAAAATTCAAATTCAAATTTTGTCGTTCACACACCAGCACACATAGTATGAGTTATATTTTTTTATGGTTTTCTTTTTTGTGCCTTGAGGACTTTTGGTTGCTTGTGGGACTATTTTGAGTTGCTCTGCATTTCTGTTATTATTTATCCTGTATTTCTGTTTTATGTTTTTATAGGGTTTAGGTGTTTTGTATTTCCAGGTTTTAGTATCAATATGGAAGTTCTGGAAGAAATGTTATGATGGGAGGCAGGGTGTGTTTTCTTCGAAAGATAAGGCTGTGTTTATAAAAAAATATTTTTGAGGGGGGAGGGGGATTGGTGGTGGTTCAGATGTAGTTACAGAGCCAGCAGCACAGAATGAGTGAGGGAAAATGGCTGGCTGCTCCTTATATCATGCTGAAATGAAAAGCTGACTGAAAGGGCATTCAGGTAGAGGCTGGCATGTTGGCTCCCCAACATCTCAGCCCAGCTTAAAGCATCAGCCCTGCTCACAGCAACTCTCCCTGTTCAGCATACTGTGGAGGTCAACCTGGCAATCTCCACAGCTAAGCACTCCACAGAGAGTGAACGATCAGCTGGCCTCCAACGCTATGTCATATCTTTTTACCCAACCATGCCCTGTTCTGCCTGATTTTTCCCTGCCATTATCTATTTCACCTTCTAGATTTAGAGATCCTATTTACACCATTCTTAGAATCTCATGCAAGCGCTACAGTTCCGACATACCCAGTACCAGTTTAAATGTGCCATGTTCCAGCCCACTGCCCATGTCAGACTCACCACTAGCTCAGTTCCATCTCCCATGCAAAGTCACGGCCCAAAAAAAGTCATCAAGCCAAATTTCATCACAACCGTTATGCCAAGCTTCCAACCAGCTCCAGAGCCAACCATGTTTGAGTCATCAAACCAGAGTGAACTCTGCTTCCCTGGACCACCTGAAGGCACATGAAAATGCTTTTGGATGTCTGCCATGCATTTATGTGTTTTCCTGATTTTATGTTTCGAGGTCTTTTGTTTTGTCTTTTGACTTGATATGCATTTCTGGTTTCATTCTTCTTGTTGATAGATTGCTAATATATTATTATTATTATTATTATTATTATTATTATTATTGCAATCTTCCTGGCCTCAGGGCAGCACTGCTGTAGATAGACTGCAGATTAGGGAGCTCAGTGCGGATGATGCTTTTGGCTGATCACATCAACCTCTGAAGAGCCCACCTATTCTGCTTGGTGCTGTTCTAAAACCAGTGTGTGATGCTTCCCATCAAGATGCATTTCAATGCCCCTTAATTGTCTAGGACTTAAATAGTTGCTCCAAGACCACAGGAAGTAAGAATGGGCAGACATGTCTCAGCCTCCATCACCCTCAGTACTATAGGGTTGTGTCCTGAGCTGCTGTACTCCATCTACACATACAACTGCGTGGCCACTATCATCAAGTTTGCTGATGTCACCATGGTGGTGGGACTGATCACTGACAACAATGAGACTGCCTACCTGGAGGAGATTAGAAACCTGGAGAACTGCCAAAGAAACAACCTCCTAAGAAACATTACTAAGACACAGAAGTTGATATTGGACAGCACCATGTGCTGGTTCTTATTTGCACATACTGTAGATGAGGATTAACTTTTCACCTTAAAAAAAATAGACAATACCACTGCTACCATCACACACATATTACGCTCCATGGTTCATGCATACTGCTTCTGTCATACCTACATGCCATAGCTTTCCCTCTAATACCCTTTTTATTTTGCACATCTCATATCATTTATACATTTTATACTTTTTATCTTATAAATTTTATATACAGGTTGTCCCATACTTACAAATTAGTTTTGTTGAAGAAGCACGTTCGTAACTCGAATTTGTTTGTAAGTCGGACAATGCGAGTTTTATATGCCTTTGAAACAAATATAAAATAAGGAAAATAAGAATGAGAAATGATTCCTGGATGCCATTTTGTCTCAGAGTGAATTTCCCCATAAGAAAATATGGAACCTCCAATGATTCATTCCACAACCCAAAAATATTCATAGAAAAATTATTAATAGAACATATAGTAAAGAAAATTGGCTAATAAACTAAGTAACCTGACGAGAGAAAATAGTCATTTAAAACAAAAGTTTTATTTGTTAGTGATCTAACATTGATAAGTGCCATTCAGATCAGCCTGTTGGGATGCCCGAATTAGTAGTCAAAGATTTTTACGCATACATCTCCGTCTGCAAATCCACATTTGCCAGGTACACGGAAGTAGCGTACAGGAATCGGGAATCACCAGCCGGAGCCACTGATAACTGAACTCCAAGGTGCTGTGAGACATAGCTGTCACGGAAACGCCAGGCTCCGCCCTCAGTCAACGTCCCCAATCATCCGAATTCTAATCACACACACCTGAACCTCATCATCAACACAATACAAATACACCTCACTTCCCTTCACTCAGCGTCTGGTCTCCAATACAGACAAGGACTCCATGAGCTACAATTCCCTGTGATCTTCCTACGCCTCGTCTCCTACCCTCTCATCTCATCTCGTCTCGTCTGTTCACCTACCTTCGTGTTGTGTTCGTCATTCCACCAGTCTGTGATTATCTGTCCACCAGCTCCAGCACCATATTAGTTAAGACATTCCGGTTTAATCTCTGTATCATTCCATTTATCCATATTGATAATAAATCACAAGTCAGGTTTTCTACATCTTTGTCTGTGGAGTCTGTCAGTCTGTAACAATAGCAGGTAAAACTTCACTTGAAGTCCAAACAACCAGAGACAAGGCTTGTAAACAGTGGATGCCACCACATAGGCTTCCAGCAGCTCTTCTCTCTCCTGTAATGCTTTCTACAAGGAGGAATGCAAGGAATCCGCTGGAGGTACTATAAGGTGGTATATTCAAGAGGAGTGATGGGAGAAACTTTGATTGTCCATTTAAATTAGAAATGTGTGACTTCTCCATAGAATTACGAATGTTAAGTAATGCTAGAAAATCGTACACTAGTAGTGATGATGGTTATCAGGTCATTTTGAATGATAACCATCTTTAGATGAAGAAGGATCCCACTAACAAAGTTTCCAAATAATCGCAAATTAAACTGATTCACAGACACTGCCATCTTTCAAAACTCTTCTCTTTTATATAAAAACACTTGGGAAAAAAAGGTGAGCTGCAATTTGCTTTTCAGCAGGCACCTGTTTAATTTTTTTGGCCAAGCTGTTTGCGGATCATGCTAACTATCTCAGAGCTAATGTACAATATAGCAGAATTACTTTCAATCCACCTATAATTGTCTTCACTGTTTATAAACTGGAATTTCTCCTCTTATTTAACGTCAATGAAAATGGGAAGAATGTTAAATTACTTAACTTATTGTTAGGTAATTGCAAATTTGCCTTATCTAACAACGTACATCACTGAGCAAGAATAATGTAGTTATGTGAAGACTTTTGGTTATGACTAAATTGTTGTGAACCACACATTGGAGAAATGTATATGCTCTAGAACCAAAAATATACATCAGGATTTTTTTTCCCACATTAAACATACAGGGGTTTGTTTCCACTGAGAATGAAAACATTTCTACTGGAGCCATTTAGAAAATGACTTTAAAAATGACTATGCCTTAAAAGTCCTACTAAACCTTACTTGCTTTAAATTTCTTTTTAAATCTTACTGTTGAAGATACTATCAGATACAAAATCAAATATAAGCCCTTTGTATTTCTGCTAAAACTATGTTCTTACTGTACCTTGGACAAAGTACCCCCAGGGAATGTGTTTATCTATAGGATGCTGAAGTGGACTTACAGATCAAGGAGTTGGAGAATTATGCATATTTATACACCTGAGATCATATGAAACCAGGATAAATTTAAAAAAACACTATGAAAAACTAGCAATCAGTAAATCAGTGCCACTGGAACTGGTGCACTGCGCAGTGTGGATGGAATAACAAATATATAGGACTCGCTCAGAATTCTTAAGCATATCCTCAATTAATCAGCTAGATGGTTAAAACATGGTCTAAACTAAGTGTTCCAACTGCACAATTACCCCAACCAAACATCAAAGCTGGTTATAAAAAAGATCAACCCGTCTAACTTTAAGCTTTTGGAACCTTAATTCTGTTAAATTCCTGACATAATTTAAAAGTCAGGTCTGTGGAAGGAAACAAAGTAATTCATTAAAACACTGCCAATTCTGCAAATATCTTTTAAGAATTCTGCTGAAAGCTTGTTGGTGACTACCAAAAGCATCTGCGAAAGAAGAGGGACATTCAACTGAACATTAGGTGTACTGCATGCATATTTAGAATTTTGCATGTATAATTTTGACCCTGTGTTAATTTTAGCAAAATTATATACAGTGTACTATGTACAAAGTTTTACCTTAAGATCTAAAATTTTGCAAGAAATTTATGAAGCAGATTTAAACAAACAAACAGATAAACAGGCATACAAAAATTCCCAAAACTGTCTTGATGTGTTCTATTACTCATCTTATATCCCCCCAAATATATATTTTTTTTTTGCAAATATCTTCAATTTACAAACACACCAACTTTTTTATTATATTTATAGATTTACAGTAACTTCATTTATTCAACCTCTTTAAATAAAATTCCTCATTAGAGCACAAATTTGTAAATCAGGGGATGTCCCAAGCACAGATTTGAGGCCTTGATATATAACACATTAAATACCTGAACTTTCTAGAGATTTGTTAATAGAGATGTCTATCTGCATGTTGGAAATGGCCATGTCAAGAGGGTTGTCCATAAAGTTAAGAGACGAGATCATTGCCTTGATCAAACAAGGACAAGGGATATATATCCCCTTGTTCTCTCTCTCTCTCTCTCTCTCTCTCTATATATATATATATATCTATATATATATACAGTATAAAACAAAGGCACTAAATGTTTTTAGAAACACAGTAGGCACTGAGGTTTCACTCTTCACTATAAGGAGCATACGGAACACTGAAGGTCACCCCAAGACATACCCCACAACTGACTCTAAAACACAAGAGACATTGGCTACTATATGCTAAAAGAACATGTAAAAAAAGACACAAAAGTTCAAATTATAAAATTATTAAATTTGATTAAATATGAAAGTGTGAATGGACGGCACAGTGGTGTAGTGGTTAGCACTATCGCCTTGCACCCCCAGGGTCCGGATTCGATTCCCGGCCAGGCTCAATTCCCATGTCCGTGTGTACGAAGTTTGCATGTTCTCCCCGTGCTTGGTGGGTTTACTCCGGTTTCACCCCACAGTCCAAAGATATGCAGGTTAGGCTAATTGGCATTCCCAAATTGCCCGTAGTGTGTGAATGAGTGTGTGTATGTGTGTTTGTGTGTGTGTGTGTGTGCCCTGCCTTGTGCCCTAAGCCTCCTTGTATAGGCTCCAGGTTCCCGCAACCCCCCATACTGGATAAAGCAGTATCGAAGATGAGTGAGTGATGAACATGTGAATTATGTTATATGGTCTGATGAAACAAAACTTGAACTTTTTGGGCTTACTATATATACAGTGTGTGTGTGTGTGTGTGTGTGTGTGTGTGTGTGTGTGTGTGTGTGTGTGTGTGTGTGTGTGTGTG
>JAQQZT010000006.1:16134545-16153173 GCA_030068275.1 Clarias platycephalus | reverse complement strand
TGTGTGTGTGTGTGTGTGTGTGTGTGTGTGTGTGTGTGTGTGTGTGTGTGTGTGTGTGTGTGTGTGTGTGCGTGCGTATCTGGCTGTTGTAAAGTGAAAGGGATACTAACAAGACAGTCGGTTCCTACAGGAGGTTAACTTGCTGTCATCCCCATGGGTACCCAGACAAACACATGCTTTGGAGAATATTCATTGCCGTGCCTCAGGTAATGACCCACATGTCTCTCTCCAAAGCAGGACAAAACTCCTTCCCTATGTCTTTCTGAATATTATTAAACTGCATTCTTGCAACATCTTTTATTTCTGCAGTAAATTTTATTTTCCTCTCCTGGGTTATTCAGTAGAGATTTTAAGCTGTACCAGTGTTCAAAAGGTTTCATTATCATTGTTGAAATGCAGTTTTAGTAAACCAGCACAAGTTGGTAAATTTAGTTTTCTTGTGTAGTGAAAGTGATGGTGAATCCGAAGCATGTGAGAAATGCAGTGATTGCCAAGATTGTAAAAATGCCCTATAATATGTTCATCTATACAATGAGATTTATGGTAAAATATAGTACGAAGGGCATTCAAGTTAAACCGGGACTTTGGATTGTGCAGAGTAACAGAACGTGTATGAGTACATGTATGAGTCAGAGTAACTGAACAGTTATGAGAGTTAAAAACTGTTTTTATTGTCTTTATGATCTCCTGCTACACTATTGCATTCATCCTAGTGTTTCACTGGTGTTTTCTCCAGATGCCCGAGCCATGAACCGTGACCCTCCCATGAGCCATGGACCTTCCATGAACTCCTTTAGCAAGGTCAGAACTGCGTGGTGGTCTGGCGATAAATGACCAGCCAAGTTTGTATAATGTGCAATTGGTGCTATGGGCGGTATGAGGTTGTCAATTGTCCTGCAAAACAGAACACATTTGATGATCAAACCTTTTATCCTCAGAGCATTCTACCTGCTTAGTAGGCTCCAAGCCCACTCAGCTAGGATCATCATTCAACGGCATACGGTCTTCTTTGGGGGTAAGGGGTGGCATTAATCTCTCTTTCCTGTCAATTAGACTAGCCAACTGGGGTAGGATTTAGGTCACATGTATACAGAAGAGGGCAATTAGCACTTTATTCATAAATTGTTCAGCTACTCTGTGACATTGAATTTAAAAGGATGAACTTCATGGGTCTCAAATGAAACATGATAGCCAGGTGTCATGTGATAGAGGACAGCTGGTTAGAGGACAGGAACTGGCGAATGCCTAAATTAGGAGAAAATTGGATAATACACTCTAAATAAGGTGAATACTATGTTCTAAGCTGATTAATTAGTAACTTTTTGGTTTAAACAAATGTAATAATTTGTCTTATGGTCCTGACCATAGACACAAATGCAAAAATCTACAGTTAAATATATAGTGTTAGTCACCTTGGATGTAGTCTAAGATCAGTTTAGTGTACAGAATATATGAGTGTAATATGTTTGACATTTGTGGTATTATCTGTATGAGAGAGATCACACTTGTAAATTCCACTCAGAAGTCAGCACCATGGAGAGCAACCAAGAATCACAGGAATTTGCTGTTTCTTTACTTTGGGTAATGGGGGATTATGTGTGCAAAAAAATTTGTAAATCATCCACATAATATTCCCTAAAAATTGAGGTGGAATTAGTCTTTGGCCGTTATCACAGTGGTTAGGTTTATAGGAAAACCTTCTCTCTCGCTCTCTCTCGCTCTTGTCCTCTCTCTTTCTGTGGATCCTTTAAAAAGTGGAAATAGAATAGCATGATTTGGAGAGAAATAAAGTGTTCCTGACTGGAGTTGGTTGATAGAATCACACACAGAGTGGTACTGTTAGCCCAGTGTAAGGCAGAAAGCTAGTGTTGAATGCAAGAAGGTTTCTAAGTTTAGCTTAGTTGCTTTCTTGGTTTCTCTGACTATAAAGACTGGACTGCATTTCCTTGAAGGAAGTTAAATTAAATTCTCTTGTCCTCTTGTTGTTGCATTGTGCATGGTAAAATGATCCAGTAGACAGACAAATTTAGCAAGCTTTTCAGTTGCTCCATTAAAAGCCTGATCTATTCACCTGTGGTCCATTCTCTGTTCTCTGTTCTCAATTTTGGATTGAAACCAAATCAAGTGTAACATGACCAGCACATAAAACAAAATCTTTGATATTAAATAAAAGCTTCTACAGATCAACAGGCCATGAATGAACAATCAAACTTTCTGCAATGAGCTTCCACTGGCTTTCTGAAAAGCTGAGAAACTGACAGTGTTCAACCGAAGACTAAAGTGCTGTCATTATAAGAAACACAATTTTTTCTTTTTTTTCTTTTTTTTTTTTACTAAAATGTAATAGTTTTTTATGGTTTGCACTATTTCTTAATTTTAGTTTAATTATAGATTGCATATATTCTCCGACTTAGTAAGCTAGCATAAGAATATTACTTTGATCAAGACTTCTGTCAGGTACAATGTGCAATGTTCACAGGGCATCAGAATGAATCTCATGAGACATAAAAAGCAGGTGGGTGGGCATATGTAAGACTTGCACGGTAATCAAAGATTAGTGCTGTGCAATTTATTTACAAATATTTCGTTATTCTATGATTAGCATCATAGTGGTTTAAAGTAGGCTACTATCTATATACCTTTCTGTTTTCTATACCACTTTACTTGTGTGGAGAAACAAGGGGCCTCGAGCCTATCCAAGGGAACCCAGCCAAAAGACACCCTGGATGCTGTGCGAATCCATCTCAGGGAACAAGCACACACACACAATCATACTGTACACAACAGGGAAGTTGGAAATGCAAATCAGCCTACTTTGCATGTTTTGGGAATATGGGAAAAGCCAGAGTGCATAGTGGAAACCCATAAAGCTGAGACAAACATTCAAACTTCATGAATGCATCATGTCTAAGATGGCTACAGTTTGTTTTGGGGTGGAGTGGCAGGCTGGGTATACATACTGTATATATTATGTATGGGTATATGTTATACTGTATCCTATTTAACTGTTTGTCATCAGTTTAAGTAAGTGATTCTGTTGACCACACCTACAGTAAGTGCCAAAAACACATACACACACATCATATTTCCAAGGATCGTTTTTTCTGACATAGTGAAGTGATGATGGTACAGGATACTAATCACAGTGATAACCAAAATAATGCGTTATTGTGTCCCTTAACAAACAAAAACGTTCCTCTGAAACTGCTCAGGTACAGGTCCCGGATTTAAAAGAAAGCCAAACTCTTGCCAAACTCTTAGAGCCAAAAAAGTCTTTTAAGAAGCCTGGAGAACTATTTCTAGACTACATTAAAAATACAAGAAAGTCTGTCTCTTTGGAAGCAAAATATGAAGAAATAAGGGTTGGCTCGTGCCTTTTGCACAGTACTGTATTCTCCAGCAAACAGTGTTTATAAAACTAACACACTAATGAACCAGGGCCAAAAACTCATTAATGAAGCAGCTTTTCTTCTAACAAACTGCTACAGCTAGAGATGGGCTGCAAACATTCTAGAGAGCATCAGTTGAGTCGTCAATAAATTCAAATTTTATTCCTGGAAGTGATGCGCTAATATTAAAATGAGAATGTCTCCAAAGATATTTTAATATGGTTTCTGCCACTTTGGTGCTCATAACACAAAGAAACTGATATAAAACCCTTTACATTAATTCTAATTTCAGGAGCCCTACTGTATTTCATTTCATTTCTTGAATTGAAAATATTACATATTAAAATGCCTGCAATATAATGTTTATTTTGTTTACTCAATCCAGATGTAAAGATCCTCAAAAAAGTGTAAAAAAAATAAAATAAAATAAAAAAAACATATATATATATATATATATATATATATATATATATATATATACACCTTAAACTCATGGTTATTGTTTCATTTCAGACCAAAATTGCTGACATTTTAATGCTTATTTCGTTCTATATGGTAGGATTGAATTTAGAAGAGTGCAGCACAATAGCATTGAATGTTGCATGGCTTCTACGCCAGGTCATATTTTCCTTCCAACTGTTTCATTTCCCTTTCACCATAACTTGGCTCATAATGTTCCTACCAGTTGTTACAATGCAGCTGGTGCTATGCAGCTGATTATGTCTCATGTGCTCCATCTTCAGGCAGACAGCTGTGCTCTGTGTTTCTGAATGACTCAGAGGAGTGAACCTTTGCACTGCAGATGGGATGTTGGTGGAAAAAAAATCTCTGCTCTTTAAATGCAAGTCTGCTTCAACCATGCATTCTCAGTAGCTTTTGAGATTTGTCTTGATGAATAAGTATGTTCATGTCACATACGTCAACAAAGATTCATATCTTAGATTGACTGCTGGCATCCTGCCATAATATCGATGAATTAAATAGATGAATAGATAAATTTTTGTCCACAGCACAACAATTATCATGTCTTGGGAAAGAAAAAAACTCATTCTGTTGGAAGCACAAATCAGTCTTTGAGTGTTTACATATTTGAGGAAAGAAAGGACATGAAGCAAATCCACTGGAGGGGAAAATATGATAAAACTTAGTATACAAAGTATACAGAAAAGAATTTATAACTTTACAAAGAAAGCTAGTCAATAGTGTCACTAATAGTCAGTGATTCTAATGAAATGGGCAAGGAATGTTCAAGAAACGACATAATTTTAAAAAAAAAAGTCTTATTATATAATGAATATGAGACTGTCACAGTTGATTTAAATGTGGATGAATCATTCATAAAAAGATGAGACAACCAATTGAGACCTTTCATTTATTTATTGCTGTCTGATTCTTCAGTTGTTTTCACATTCCTTTTTTTGGTTTAGTGTCTTTCTCTCTCTCTCTCTCTCTCTCTCTCTCTCTCTCTCTCTCTCTCTCTCTCTCTCTCTCTCTCTCACATCCCCATCCTGTAATTTCTTTGTGGATTGCCATCTTCTCCCTAAGACCATGCAAGTTACCTCTGGGTACTCTAGTTTTCCCCAACTCCCAAAACATGTCTCTAAGTAGAATTACTAGCTTAGGTGTATTTCTGCCTCATGGGCAGTTTTCCCAGGGTGAGCTTCAGATCCATGATGACCCTAACTGAGATGAAGAGGTTACTGAAGATAAATGAATGTGATATGCTATTGGGGTATACTGAAGGCCTACACTGAAATTTCTCCTCCATTCTTGAGTAACGGAATATCTTTCTCATTTCAGGTGCTGACCTTTAAAAGTTCTCCTCGAGGATTCAGCTGCTGTGTTATCAAAGATCTTTCTGGAGGCTTTATAATAATAATTTAAAAAAGAAACTTTCGGATACAATGTGAATTCTGAATTTTGTGGTAATATATCTATTTGCATGCTATGTTAGCTGATTTTTTATGAATACAGGTGCATCCCAAATAAATACAAATTCAATTCAATTAAAAAATATATCCCCATAAGACAATTCAAGGCACAAATAGTATTTTTTAAATATTTAAAAATTTTGAATATCATTAAAAAGTTGACTTATTTCAGTAATTCAGTTCGAAAAGTAAGGCTCGTATATTACTCTATATATTCATTACACATAGACTGATATATTTCAGGTTTGTATTTCTTTTAATTTTGATGATTATTGCTTACAGCTAATGAAAACCTTAAATTCAGTATCTCAGAAAATTTGAATATTAATTGAGACCAATAAAAAAGATTTTTAACACAGAAATGTTGAACTACTGAAAAGTATGAACATGTACTGCACTCAATACTTGGTCAGGTTCCCTTTGCATGAATTACTGGCAAGAAGACGATCAGTCTGTGGCACTGCTGGGGTGTTATCGAAGCCCAGATGTCTCTGATGGTGGCCTTCAGCTCTTCTGCATTGCTGGCTCTGGTGTCTTACTGTATATCTTCTTCTTCTCCATACCCCATAGATTCTCTATGGGGTTTAGGTCAGATGAGTTTCCTGGTCAATCAATCTCTGGGATATCATGGTCCTTAAACCAGGTATTAGTGCTTTTGGCAGTGTGGGCAGGTGCCAACTCCTGTTGGAAAATGAAATCAGAATCTCCATAAAGCTGGTCAGCAGAGGGAAGCATGAAGTGCTCTAAAACTTCCTGGTAGACAGCTGCACTGACCTTGGACCTGATAAAACACAGTGGACCAACACCAGCAGATGACATGGCTCCCCAAACAACCACTTACTGTGCAAACTTTACACTGGACCTCATGCAACTTGGATTCTGTGCCTCTCCTCTCTTTCTCCAGACTCTGAAAAGAGGAATTTGGCTCACTGAACAACAATCCAGTCCTTTTTGTCCTTTGCCCAGGTAAGACGCCTCTGATCTTGTTTGTGGTTTAAGAGTGGCTTGACACAAGAAATACAACAGCTGTCCTCGATACGTCTGTGCGTTATGGCTCTTAAAGTGACTCCAGCTGCTGTCCACTCCTTTTGAATCTCCCCCACATTCTTGAATTGGCTTCGTTTCACATTTTCTTCCATTCAACTTTCCATTAATGTGCTTGGATACAGCACTCTGTGAATAGCCAACCACATTACCGCAGTAGTTCATGCAACGGGAGCCCCAACCAAGTATTGAGTGCTGTACATGTTCATACTTTTTAGTAGTCCAAGATTTCTGTGTTTAAAATCTCTTTTTGTTAGTTCTTTTAAGAAATATTCTAATTTTATAAGATACAGAATTTTGGATTTTCATTAGCTATAAGCTACAATCATCAAAATTATAAGAAATAAACACTTGAAATATATCAGTTTATGTACAGTATAATGAATCTATATAATACACAAGTTTCACTTTTTGAATTGAATTACTGAAATAAAGCAACTTTTCGATGAAATTCGAATTTATTGAGATGCACCTGTATTTATGGGTATACAATGTGCAATGTGTGCACTCCGTGGATGCCAGAGCGAAAAAAAGAAAAAGTAGTCTTCTTTCATGATGGATCAAATTTTTAAACCACCCACTTGCTATAAGTTTAAACTTTCTGTTGCATATACGTTAGAGTATTATAAATAAAAGTGGAAAACAATCTTTTTTTTATGTAAATCTTGATGCAATATCTAGTATGTATAAAGCTAAAGATACCTGGATTTATGTAACATCACTTTACAGATATTCCTCTATCGCCCTGGCACAGATATCAGTTATACTGTTTTGTGCTTGTCTGTAATATGTCAAAGAAGAGGAAATTGCTGAGTCGACATGCTGGTAGAAGAATGGTGAAAGATGGAGCACTGGCAAGAAAGCAATATGAGCTGTCTGGAAGCATATGAAGACAACACAAGCAGCACATCTCTGGCCTCATATAATGATAATTCCGCTGGCTTGTCAGGAAGGAAGCGACTGGGTATTTTATTTCTCCATAAGATTGTGCATGAAATCAATACTTTCATGGCCAACTGACTGCGAGCTTGCTTCTCTCCTTTTCTGTCATTTTTTTCCCATCCATTTCTCTCTGCCTCACTTTCACTTGCTCTCTTATAGCAGTTTCAAGTTTTAAAAAATGCCTCTGATTTGCATTCCAAACTTGATTTTTAAAAACATGCAGACTGATTTAATAGCATTATCAATCGAGAAGTATTCTGTATTGCATTTGCACTTTTGGCTTTATAGTTGTACAATTAGGGCTATTTCTGCCTACACAAAGGTGATGCATATAAGCAAATCATAGATGATTAGATGAGCAACTGAAGGACAGCAGTTAAGTGAAGGTCCATGGATGGTCATCACTTAACTGCTGGAAGTGGAATGTCTATGGAAGTCATAGACATTTATGATGTTGTGTTGTTGCCAACTACCAAAGTGGTCGAGGTGTTGATGATGCATTGCACAATGCATTGTAAACTAACCTTTTAGTTAGCAGTCAACAACTGCTGTCCTTCAGGTTGTAGCCCAGGTATTAACAAATAAGGGGCAGCAGAAAAGCAAAGGTCCATGGATGGGACATAGTACAAAAAGTCTAACATACCATGACAATATCAAATAGTCTTATTTATTAAGTAATAATTGAGCATCAAAAGTGCAATGTAATAATGTGCTTTTCAGTCATGTTAGGTGCTTATACTGTAAGTACACTCATTAGCAAAGAATTTTACAATTTTATGGTGACTACTTGCGTTATATACAGTATATTTATCTATTTATGCTGTGAAGTGCTATACAATCCTAGCTCAGCTCAAACTAGCAAGGTTGCCAGTTAAACAAAATCTTCTAATAAATGCAAAAATTTTACAAATGTTTTCTTTTGTCCCAGGAGACCGCCAAACCTTAAAAATTACAGGTGAAGTTGGTTAACTATTTTGCAACCTTGGACGAGGTCAGATAGCTGCTGAAAGAGCAAGTAGCTAAAGGGAAGTGGTCTATTTCTCAAATTGCCTTTCTCTTTTAGACCAAACAAAAGCGAGCACATGTAGTAAGCTTTGCACATAAAGAGGCTTCCTTGTTCTGTTTTCCATGATCATGACCAAAATAAGCTAACAAAAACAAAACAGCATAATGTTATGCTCTATCAATATGACACTGTTGAATACATTTATTTTTAGCATTAAAAACCGGCAGTAGATTATTTTTTAGCCACATTACTGAAATAGCACTATGTTGTTCAGACTGGTGGATCTCTTAATATTCTATTTCTTCTCTCTGCTTAATTTACATACATCAGACATCATTTGGTTGAGATAGGTCATCATGCCTTCATGAATTAGGTTAGCACTGTCATTCTGGCTCCAACATCTGTCACTTTAAGTAATGACTGACTTGACTTTCCTAAGTCAGAGCACCAGATGTTGTCTGACTCGCACGATGAGAGGATGCCAGGGTGACTAGAATGTGACAGACTGATGAAGAGAGATTCACGCAGCATCCTGCTTTGACATACTTATGGACAAGATGTTAGATGTGTAGAATCCCAGATTCTGCCATGTCACCTCTGATGTGGACATGTCTCACTTTTTCATTAAACACAGGGACTGTTGATGGCCATGAAAAGACAGACTGGTCTGAAAAGGGAATCTGAAAGCTTGAGCTGTTGCATTCTAAATGCACACCCTGGTGCGCAGTCTTCTGTAACACATATGCCCAGTGAATGAGCAATGATTTATTGTAGCATAAACTGCATAATCAGTACCATCTCTGAAAAATATTTTGTGGATGGTTTTATACTTTGACCAGACAAGGCGTGGTTGTACAAATACACCAAAAGTAAACTTTGTTGAAGATTTTTTTTAATTATTTAAATGTACCATTTTATATTCAGATGTATTTATCTAGGTGAATAACAAATAATGAAACAAATGATCTCATTAAGAGAATAGATTATTGACAAATTCTACATTAAAACCCAATGATATTTATATTACTTGTAATAAATTGCAGGCCTTTGCAGTTAAATAACTACATAGGTCCGTATTGTGATTTTGATTTTTATTAGATTAATTGTGCCGCACTATTGAACATCATGAGAAACAATTAAAGGTTAACTAAAAAGGTTAGTTTACAATGCATCATCATCATCTCGACCACTTTGGTAGTTGGCAACAACACCACATCATAAATGTCTATGACTGCTGGGGAAACTGCAATAGCAGTCAACAGATGTTAGATATAATTTTTCTTGGCTTTGGCATTCTCCAAAAGTCCATCAAATGCTTTTACTTTATTCACATCAGATTGTATTATGTGGAGATACTAGTTTCACTTCACTGATTATATGACAGAAAGAAGCAATTCAATTGTCTTTTTATGAATGCATAAAGTTTTGCTATGAAATGCAATCATTCACTGCCATGAAAGACACCTTCAAAGTTTAAAGGTGTTGTGGAAAAGAATCTCTCAAAATAAGTATGGGTTCCTGAGGAAAATAATATGCCAGATTTAGTGAAAGTCCAAAAAACATTTATTGTGACTGCACATTCTTCCTATATTTTTCGTATAGAATATTCAGTCATTTCATTGTATATTCAGTAAACTCACCATTTTTGTCAAGTGTTTGTCATTTTCAATGTGAATGTCTGAATATTGTTTTTCTGTTGGCCATGGGTTAATAAAAAAAAATCAAATACTCTTTAGGGATAAACCTACATTCTGGAGAAAAAAATATCTTTAAGGTGAAACCTCTTATCTAGTTTAATTAGAAGTAATAGTCTGTGGTATAATGTGAATTAATCTAACAAAGTGATTTCAGCTAATATGGCAAATATAGACATATTTCTCATAAATGTAAGAAAGGTGTTAAAGTTTAATTGCAATTAAGTACTCTAAGCAAATTAACATGTTTAGCATGTTTCAAATAATTGCAACTAAGTACAAATTTTATATATATATATATATATATATAGCAAATAAGCATGTTGGTCTGGTAATCATAGACAACAACATAGATATAGATAACAATAATAGTAATAATAATTAATTAAACAAATAATACAAATATTAATAATTATGTTATGCTTACAGTATATCTTTGTAATGTCAACAAATAATGTGGAAAGAGACTAACAATGCCTGAGACATTAAGCCATGGGATTAAACACCTCAAAAGGCATGTTCGTACAGCACGAATAAACCTGTCCTGCTGTGTTACACTTGTTCAGCCTTTCCACACCACCTGTTATTGCAAGGATTAAATTTAGCATATGGCTAATACAGAGATTTCGCAGCTTGTTCAGCAGAAAGTAACATACTATAATGAAGTTGCATGACTTTTTAAAGGTTTATCTATGCTCACAGATGTTAATGTGCATCTAGCCCTGGCAGGCAGAACGGCCTCATTTCCACTCATGGATACATCTTCATCATAGTTAGTAGCTGGTCTTCTGCATTAAAAAGCCAGCTGCAGAGTAAATATGATATGATGAGGAGGTACTTACTGAGGGGTGCATTAGCAAACAAGCCATGTTTTTACCAGTAGTACAAGTGATCATAATTAAGCCTGTGAAATTTTGGTGTAATTTTGTAAGTTATGCATTTGTAATAATATGGATGCATAAAACAGGTGCGGTAAGATTTTTTATAGTCCTTATCTCTTTGTGGCTATGTGTTATATTAGCCCATCACCAGACAAGTAGTATAAAGTAGCAGCTTTAGTGAGACTGAAACCCATTATACTCCTAGCTGTTTTTTTCTCCAGTCAGGTGAATCTTGTCGAATGTGTTTTAATGCAAAACACAAAACATGGCTAAATGAAAAATCTGGTCAGGAATTGTGACATTTTGTTACTGTTTGTCTTTCCTACACAGCTTCTAACACATCTGTTTAAACATTATATTTACATACACAGTATGATTTGGGAGGAAAGACCTGTCTGTACAGTATAACTGTATAGTACTGTACTTATATACTTATTTATACTTATTTATACTTATTTATAACTGACCAGACGATAAAATTTATTTGCACCAAACATAAAGTTAGACTGTAAATAAAATTCCAACAAAGGATAAAATTTACAAGAGAAAGATTATAAAAATGCATGAAAAAAATACACAAGAAATATAAAAAATATATATTAATGTATAATAAATAAATCAATTGATATACTGTATACCAAAAAGATATATGTGTTTACCTAGGTTTTGAACTCCAACATATAAAATTGTAAACAGAGTCACACTGGAAATAATTTCATGAACACACAAGCAAATTCTTACATTTGTGGGAAGTTTGTTGCATTTGTGGGATTATTATAATAAAATCTGCAGATTTGTTTTCTGTTCATGGGCTGTTGTAACGTTGGTGGGTGTTACACGTGAACACTCCCTTCTGAGGAAATGTTGCAGTTAGGGCAGTTAAGGAAGGCAGTCCTGCTCAGCTAACAGGTTAGGCTACGAAAAAATAGCACAAACTTTCATTTCTTGCAGAAACATTTACCTTTTTGAGCTGTTCAATAAAATTAAAGCTAGCTTTGCTGCCTTTTAATTCTTATTAGTAAAATATCAGCAGCTTTTACGGTAGTAAATGTTTAACGCACCTTATATTTTATTTATTAATTAGATATTCAATTTGTTTTTGTTGGTTCTTTTGCATGACACATGCTTTACCAGTGATAGATTCTTCAAGAATTTCAAAATTAAGTGTATATTCTTTCTCTAGCTCTGTTAGGGCATTGGAGAGTAAATTCTATTTTAGTTCCACAACCAAAACCTTTTAACAGAAGGCATACTGTTCCAGATAGATAGATAGATAGATAGATAGATAGATAGATAGATACTGTAGTTGTGAGAGGTCCCAGGTTCAAACCCCAGCACCAACAAGTTGCTCCTGTAGGACCCTTCACCAAGGCCCTTAACCCTCAACTGCTCAGATGGATAATGAGATAAAATTTAAGTTACTTTGGATAACGGTGTCTGCCAAATGGTATAAATATATATTTTTTTAAAATGTAAGTGTGTGTGTCCTGCAATAAGTTGGCACCCCATGCAGAGTGTCCCCCCTGCCATCGGCTCCCTGTGATAGGTTCCAGGTCCTCTACAACCCTGCACAGGATAGAAAATGGATTAAATATTTGATCTAGTATAAGCAGGATAGAAAATTAATTAAACATTTGGACTCGTTCACATTTAACATTAGACAAAACATTTGAGTTATAAATATTGAAGGTTGGATTAGCTTGTCATGTCACATCTTTTGAATGTTTCCCTTTATTAAAGCTTAATAATTTTCTTTGGCGGGTCGATTGTTACCAGAATTATACCTGTGTATTATACTAGTCAATTTTCATATTCACGAAGGCAAATCACTTCTTGTAATACATAGAAAAAAACTTCTGCAAAGTACATCAAGCACCATGATAAAACTGGCTCTCATAAAGACCATCTCAGACCATCTTGGAGTTACCAGCCTAAAAAATTACCAATTAGCAGTACCTCAGATTAGAGCCGTTATGAAGACTTAACAGAGCATAAGTAGCAGACACATCTCTTATATTCTGGATGCCATCAGCATTGTTTGACGATGTAGAAAGAGAGTGAGAGGGAAATGTACATTCATTTGAGATTCATATTTAAATTTTATGCTTCAGAACATTTTAAAAAAACATGGATGACTGAACTCAACAAACATAGCTACTCACAAAACCATGATCAATGAACATATATTATCACATTAACACGCTTCCTGCTGACTCTGATGCATGAACAAAATCACAGAAAAAACAGACCTACATTAAATGTTACAGGTCATTACTGAGATACAATTTTAATCATTGTAGAGCTTCATCATAGGTACAGCAGCTATCTGAGCTTAGTCTAATAAATAAAAAAGACAATGCCACAGATCTCCTGAGAAACGTGCCTGTGTATGACACACAAGACAAAAACGTGTCTGCAGTATTGTCTGGGGAAATACATGGCACATTTAAAGAGTAACAAGCAAGTGCTAATGTCTTCCTGTGATGAAAAAGGACAGAGCCTGCAGTTCTAAGTGCACTTAAAAAGGAATTAGAGAATAAAAGCCAAGCAAAGGCAAAATAGACAAAAAATAATAGGGGCATAAACTAAGCACAAAATTTTCATCGTGTCCTCAGGCTAGTCATATTCATGACCCAAAAAACCCTTAACTTATTTAAATCTCTATTTTACATAAAAGTGTCACTAGCCTTTAGAACTCACTGCCCTGAACTGATCTACGTTGTTTCTCCTCCCGGTACACCTGTTCTAGCTAATCAGTAAGTTGTGAAGCCCTCTAATGAGCAGGCTAGTTGTGCTAGGGCAGGAAAAGCTTCAAAAAGTACCAGACACTGAATCACACCAGGCCTAGAGTGTCTCTGAAAAAAATTATATTAACAAAAATTGTAGCCATCGCTGTGACTCTGAAATGAAGGATCTCATTAGCACCAGCAGTCTAGAATACCACAGCTATCATGACAAATAAAACCTCCCAAGCCAGAGAGATATCAGCCAACACACTCAAACATTCCTCGTTTCTCAAATTACTGACACAGTAAATATGTCCACTTCAACGAATGAAGACGTCATATCAGTTATACATTATAATGTGTTCATAACCTGACAAATTATTTTGGTCGTGAATTTGAAGCCTTTTTAATTTGACACTCATTTTTTTAGTGGTTACTTACTAGCACCCATTTCTGGACTTAATATGACAACTTGGAATACTAAGAATTTAAAAAGCTGTCTGGCACTGACATTTCTTTTTAGGGCTTGTTCTGCCCATTACAAGTCTTATTTAGCTAACAAGTTGTGCACACCCCAAATGCACCCCAAAACAGTGTATCACAGCTTGCTGCATATGTGGCTGAATAGTTTCAGACTGTTACTGTAAGAGTGCCCATGCTGACCCCTGACCACTGCCAAAAACACCAACAATGGACATGTGGAGAAATGGAACAATGCGGCCTGGGCTGATTAATCATGTTTTCTTTTACATCACATGGACATCCAGGTGCATATGCACTGCTTACCTAGGGGGGAAAACAGTACCAGGACCCCAGCAGAGGCAGTGTTGATGCATTGGGAATCCCAACATTCTACTGGGAATCCTTGGGTTTTGACATTCATGTACTGTACATGTTATTTATACCACACATGTCACCTTGCTAAACGTTGTTGCATGCCTTCTTAGCAACAGTGTCCCCTAATGGGAGTGGCCTCTTTCAGTGGAAAGAGTGGATAATGTACCCTGCCACTGCAAAAATGATTCAGGAATGGTTTGAGGAACATGACAAAAGGTGCAAGGTGTTGACATGATGTTTAAATTTGCCAGATTAGTCCGGTTAGGGTTTTTTACATTTACATTGACATTTACATTTAGGCATTTGGCAGACGCTCTTATCCAGAGCGACTTACAAAAACTGCTTTGAAGTTTTCGTCATTGGGTAGATACTTACACTGGGTTACTACTGTAGGTTACTAACTAAGTGCCATCAGTCAAATACAATTGGGAAGGGGATTATTTTAATGGGGTGGGGGGGTTAGTTCAAAATGTGTTATTTATTTAAATATTTTTTATTTACTTAATATATTTAAAATATATAAATATATCTACATAAATATGTATAAATATTTAAACATTATTTAAATATATTTAAATATTTAAATATCCCAATCCAGTTCAACTGGAAGACAGCATATAATTTTAATAAAAGCCAATGTTATTTATTGATTTGATTACAATTTAATTAAATATGCATTATTCATTAAGTGGAACTCAGGCAGCAGACATCCCCTTTTTTGTATTTTTAAAGGGCAAATAATCTTTAGAGATTGCTGCAATTAATTGCATTCAATTATACACTGTAATCTAGGTTTGGAGTCCTAGATTAATGTGTAAACATTGCTTTATTATCTTGCTCACTTACTCACCCACACGCTTATCTTGTTCAGCGTTGCAGGAGGCCTGGAGTCTATCCCAGGGGACTCAGAACTCAAGGTAGAGTACACCCTGTACAGGGTGCCAGTCTATCACAGGGGATGGATTATATGAGTTCTTATTAATTCTCTTTATTGAGATTACAGGCAATAGCAAATAAACACAATTCTTGTTTCTACATTTTCAATCAAATCTATTTACTAAAAAGAAGTAGGAACAAAATATGAAGGATTATACACGTATGTTTTGCTCATTAGCGTGATCCACATTGATCTCTATAGTTACAGGTCCAGTCACGGCATTTCATGGAACAGTTTTTCTGGAATCAGTGTTATTAAATGAACGGATAACTGCTTGTTCTTTGTTAAAAAGCAACCTCCATGCTAAGTCTACATATACAAGCCAATGTTTAGATAGAGCTGAACTGAATGGACAGAGTGCACAGATAGAGCCGCTTCTTACTTATTAAACTAGTGGGTTATTTTTGATTTTAAAAAAAACTCATGGACACTTCCATTTGTTAAACTGGCTCCTTGTTTTCTTTATCTCAGCAAACACATAGTATAGATAATTTTCAAGTAAAGTGAAATATTTCTGCATCGGGTAACATTAGGTTTTCTAAAATTGGAAAATTTCAAAAAATATATTAAAGTGCGAAAACGTGATTTTGGTCAGTATCTGACTTTTCATCATTTGGCTGTTTGCCATTTGAGGCAACATCTCGTAGGTTTTAAAAGATCACCACAGATAGCGCAGTTGGTAAAACAGATATAATATCAATATTTAAAAACTACACAAGGCCATATTTATTAATTTATATATTTATTTATGTATTTTTTTATTTTGGAGTGAAGATGTTATCTGAGCTTTTTCCATCTCCATTGGTAAGTGACATTAAAGTCAGCCCTTCAGTGTACTCTTCATTACAGAAAGCAGTGTTTCTTTTTTTATGGGAAAAACAGAAGAATGAAAAACAGATGGCGATGGGTCAGGGAGAGATTACCATGAGAGGAAGTGAGAAGAACAACATACGTACTACGATAAAAAAGCAGAGCATGAGCTGTTGGTGCTGTGGCAGATATTCGAATAAAGATAGAGAAGGAGTGAAATAGAGAAGGGTCAGAGATACTGTAAGAGGACAAAAAGAACGCACAAGGCACACATACTGTACACACACAGCTCTATACTGCAGTGTCAGAAAACAAGTAACTGAGCACAGGTATCCTGCAGTCATATGTTGTTGTCACTGAATTTTTAGGTGTAATTTATTGTATTTTAAACAACATATAATCTATTGAATCATATTGTGAAAATAAGGGGGATGCGTCAGAACATTGAATGTATAATCCTGCACGAAAATCAAAAAGTATGGATTTGAAGATCCACTGCAGCAACCACTAAAGTACAACAACATAGAAGAGGCCCTATTCTTACTTGTTTGCATGTATTTTATGTCAGCCAGGCAAATTGTTAAGATCATGCTTTAATGGTTTTTGTTGTATTTGGAGCAGGGTTAAAGGGTTAAAATGTGTCTTGGAAATAATGAATGTACCTTGCTATGCTACCACATTAGCCACACATTTACATCAGCTACTGAACAGAGCTTTAGCAATAGTCTCCAAGAGTTATATAGTTGATTGGATCACTCTCCAGAGAAATTAAAAAAGTGACTGAATGCTGTTATACATTACAAAGATGTAGCTTCACTTTTCACAAGAACATTAATTTAAGGAAAACTAGCATTCCGGTATTACAATCTTTAAAACAGACCACTCCAAAATTAGAATGTAATGACGTCATACTAATTTGGTAGTATATCAAACAACTTGGAAGGAGAGCATCCTGAGATATAAAAAGGCTCTTAGTGCTGCCAGGTCTTTGTATCTCTCAACTCAAGAGATACATGAGAACAAAATAATTCCAGATTCTTATTTAATACTGAAGCAGAATTGACTAGGAATAAGACCACCACATAAACATGCACACCAATAATATGTAGTAGTGAAAACATAATAATTATTTTAATTGCAAACTTGAAAATATTAGGCAAACAATTCAGACTCTAAATTTAAAGCCATACAATTTGATAAATAATTTTGTAGGTCATCCAGCCATATAATATCAGCAACTCCTCTTTAAAAAAGTGAACTAATATCATTTATTTCCTCCGCGTAATTGTCAACATGTGTACTAGATCCAGTAATTGCATGTGTATTCAAACACATGATTCCAGACGTAATTTTGGTAAAAGTAACCTTTTAAAAGCAATGCTATTCTCCCAGCTCTGGCTATGTACATGAATCCTTACTAGCAGCTATCAAACCACTGATTAAGAAACCTGACCTTGACGTCTATCAACTTAAAAAAATTTTTTTAAATAAATCATTTATATCTAGAATATCTAATCCTTTGAAACAGCATCCATTTTAAAAAAGCGCTAAACGAATAAAATTGAATTAAACTGAATTATTTAATGGTTTAAATAACCTCCACTGATCCCAATTTAATTGGTGCTATTATAGTGTTACCACAGTTCATACCAATTCTAATTTAATCAATTAAAGGACCTGGACTATTACAAAAAGCCTGATTACTGCATTGACTGTAATTGTTAATAAAGAGAGAGAACAACAGTATCATGGCCAATCAGCATCTTTTGTGAACACCTGCATCCATGCGCAAACAGCAGCAGGCTATTTTCACAAAATACCAAAGGGAAACATCCGTGTCTATTCAGTGAGCATAAAATGTGATTTAAGAGAATCCCTCTCATTATATTTCCCTAAACACCACAGCCTGTGCCATTTTATTCTGTTTCTGCAACCATAACCATGTACTGAAACTGTTCATTACCTGACTTTGGTGTGTTTAGAAATGGGACAGAATATAAATGTGGACTGAGGTCATTGAACATTACTTGACTGTTAGAAGACATTTGGTGCATCTTTTCATTACAAGGCTGATTTCTCTGAAGCAGGAATACATCTACACATACCATTGACTCGGGGCTGCCACAGTTACAGCTAATTAGAGTTGTAGATTATAGTTGTTTGTGAACATTCAAGACACTATTTATGAAATAATGTCTATTGCAAAAAAACACTGTAGGGTATGCAGGAACCAATGCATTGCCGTTTCATCCCTGAATGGAGTCAATTGAAATTTCCCCACATGCTTCTTCCATGACTTGCAAGAGGTTCTCTTTTTGATAGGGATTGCAGTGAAAAATTTCCCCTTGACATACAGGAAAAAATCACTCAATAGAGTCAAGAAAGGGGAAGTATGCAGTGGAAATATCAGGTGGCTACTGAACCATTTATG
>JAQQZT010000006.1:16086751-16101844 GCA_030068275.1 Clarias platycephalus | reverse complement strand
TTCATTTTTGTGAAGCTGCTTTGAGACAATGACCATTGTTAAAAGCGCTATATAAATAAAATTGAATTGAATTGAACCATTAGCTGTTGGTCAGCTGGTCTGCATTTTTTTTTTCCCTTGGCTGAGTTGATTAGATTTTCAAGTGGGATGGAGGGCAAAAAGGAACTGTTTCTAAAGGTAGAGCTTTCTCCAGCTACTGGTATCTAATTGATTCATTTAAATTAATTCTGAGAATTGGCCAAAAAGAAGCTTTTAAAAGTAATTAGGTTGATTCCTGGACTTTTCCAGTCTGTGGAAACCACTGAAAGACAATCAACTTGGTGTAGGTAAACCTTTAATTCACTTGAATTCTGTTATTGTGACTTGAAGTAGAACTAAATCTGTTTTAAAGTGATTTAATTTAAAGTCACATCCGATGTGAGCAAAGCAATTGCTCTAATTGACTTGCCAAAAGAAATGTACTGTAATATGAAATGTGAAGAGTTGTGAAAAACTGAGGATGAATATCATTAGATTATTTATATGTAAAATGTTCAACCTTATTTGTATTGCATCAGTACACAGAGGGGTCGGCACGGTGGTGTAGTAGTTAGCACTGTTGTCTTGCACCTCCGGGTTCGATTCCCGGCCAGGCTCGATTCCCGTCTCTGGAGTTTGCATGTTCTCCCGGTGCTTGGTGGGTTCCTCCGAGTACTCCGGTTTCCTCCCACAGTCCAAAGATATGCAGGTTAGGCTAATTGACGTTCCCAAATTGCCTGTAATGTGTGAATGAGTGTGTGTATGTGTGTGTGTGCCCTGCGATGGATTGGCACTCTGTCCAGGGTATACACTGCCTCGTGGACTAAGCCTCCTGGGATAGGCTCCAGGTCCCCGCGACCCTGAATACAGGATAAAGCGGTATAGAAGATGAGTGAGAGAGTGAGTACATAGAGGATATATAAACAGATACATATAGCTTGTTACTTTCCATCACTCTGAATTAGACATGCCTGGATATGTTTACTGTACAAATCACTCACTCACTCAGTTTTAGCCCGGACCCTGGATGTGCAAGGCAACATTACTAACCACTAAACCACTGTGCCGCTCATACACATCACTTTTACAAAAATGTTTTATATTTAAATTATATTTGATTCTAGTTTTCAGCATATTTAAGAAACATTAAACTGCCTAACACTTGAATGGATTTTTTTTTTTCTTCTTCTTCTTCTAGGAATCTTTGGATGGTTTAAAAAATGAGATTACTACTTGAAACTCTTTTTAACAGGGAAACTCAATAATAGGACTTTACAAAAAAAAACTATTCATAACATTCTACTAGCATTCTACTATATACACAACTAAAAACTTTTGACAGGGGTTCTAAATGTGACACCTAACACACACACACACACACACACACACATATTTGCAGTTCTGCAAATACACCAGTTTTTTTTTTTTTTTACTTGTGAAACCACTCTCGAGAGTTTTTTTTTAAAGATTTCTGACCAAGAATAAAATGTGTAAAATGAAACTGAATATACACTGCTTTTTATATACAGTATTAGGTTTTTTTTTAGATTGTTAAAATTATTTTTGCATCAGGTCCATTGCATTTTAGATGTTTATATAAGTTTTAAATCATTTTGATAAATAAGACTGGAATTAGTAAAGAATTATGAGCATTACATGGCTGGTAAAGTAGGCGGCCTCAGGTTGAGCTGGGATTGAATTGAAAGTGTGTGCTTATTATGGTCTGTCTTTATTAGCTTGCTGATTCACATGATGAAATTAAGTCGATATGTGAGCATTTCTACGTTATATTTATTTATTTTATCATTTTTTTATTTTATTAAATTTTTTGCCTTCTTTGGGGCTCAGTAATATACACTACATCCACACATTGTTATTTCCTTGTGGTTGTCTGGTAGCTTGTTGGTTTGTTTTGTTTGCTTCCCAACCACATACCGACAGACTCCGCCCCATGAGCGAGGACGTTATACTGACAAGCAGTCGGACCAATAGATAGGGTGTATGACAGTCAGTTAAAAGCTAGTAGCTAATCATTTTGCAGGAGGCGGGACTTGTCTGAATGTGGTTGGGGAAAAAACGCCACTTGCCGTCCGGGTGCTGTTGCTCTCTACAGGTGATTGGTGAGAGTGTGCGACCAATCAGGTGGCGTCTAATCGCTCAGAGAGAAGTTGTTAACCCTATGACTGACGACGAGTCTCTCAGCTGAAGTGATCAGTAAAACGGTGTTGAGCTACTTTTTGGTCGAGCGAAACTGGTGTGGATTTGTATTCTTTCTGATAAGCGATTACCGGGACTTGTGATGGATACAGAAACGGGAGTAATGAATTTGCTGCAGAGGGTTTGTTGTGTCGGAGCTCTCGGTCTGAACTCTGCAGCCGTTGCTTGTCATGTAACGTTAACGTTACAACAGAATTGTCACCGTCCACCCTAGTGGTTAAAACGGGTAAGTTGCTCTTTTTTTTGTGAACATAAGTCTTTTTGTTGGTGTTCTTGTGAAAATTTAAATATAGCATTTTTCTCATTTACGTTTAAATTTTATGCCGTAAGGTTTTTCTTGTTCGTCGTGCGTGAGGAATTTTGCACAACGTCGCTAGAATGAGCTAAACATTAGCTAGGTGGCTAACCCCGATAGGAATGTCTTGGCAGGTCTATGGTGTCGCTCTAACCTTCCATTTCTCCTTAAATGTCTAACAAGCGAAAAGTGACCAGTCTATACCTCAGATCTATCTATTTCTCACTGTTAAAACAAACATCCGAACACCAAATCTGTTCTAATGGTAAAAAATAATTTTACTAGCCTTTTCTGGACACCTTTTTTTCCATCGACTGTCTGTGGTTTTTTTTTCTTTTTCTTTTTTCAATTGTGGTTAAAAAAAACTCGACAGTGTAAGACATTTACGTGTTAAATGGGTACACGGGTCATTCTTATATCCACAAACTCGTATGGATGTCTGGAGTGCAGTTTAATGTGTTGTCGACTGTATTACAGGACGTGGGTGGCTATTTTAAACTTTGAGCTGTGTTTTCGAGCAGTTTATTCACTTTATATATTTCCGGTAATGTCATTTGCAAACATCTTGGCACGCGCGTCCAACTTCCTCCGTGTTCGGCGTCAGGAGGATGCACGCGCCAGTAGTTCGCCGTGTCTCCGCCACGCTGTTTCAGCATTGTGTCTGTCTCACTAAAGTTGATTTGCTCTCGTGTCGACGTCTTTAAACGTGGCTGTGTATACGGCTTCGTTCGCGATGGGGCCTCGATCGTTGTCTAATTATGGTTAAAAGCGACCAGGTGGCGACGCCGTAAATGTTTTTTTTTGTGCTTCAAGCATGACATACAAATGCAGCACCACCGGTCATGATCGGTCCACTAGGAAAATCGTCGACAATTTTCGTCGTCGTTCGTCGAACCTTATTATTTCTGTCGAATTGTTTAGTGAGCTTGATTTCCTTGTTGAGTTGATTCAGTGTAACGGGATCGCCCCCTCTTTAGTCAGACCGCCATGGCATTATGTAATTACAGTAGCGAATTACAGACAGGCGGGACTAGAGCTGCTGCTGCTCGGATTGTTTAGTCATTCCCACATTTCAGCAGGTTTCAACAGTGTTAGACACGTCATAGTGCAACATCGTTATGATCGAGTCCCTAGTTGGTGATTCCATCGTTTCTCTACACTGCAGAGTGTAGCCCTGGCTTTGGGCCATGTCCTTTGGGTTCTAATCTCTGATCCTCGCCCTACACACACACACACACACACACACACACACACATCTTAGTTCTGCCCCAGTTTACTCTGGTGCAGTTGCATTGGGGGAAGGGTGGAGGTGGCGTTTGTGTTTCTGAGCCACACAGTCTGGGGTATGCTGAAGATTTTCTGATCCAGACTGTTTCTAAGTTTCTTTAGAGCACAAATCTCACTGGGTGTGTTTTTCCAAGATTTTTTTTATTGTTATTGTGAGGGAAGACAATGGGAGGGGTAGGAAGGACAAGCCTAGCAAACAAAAAATAGTACTTTTAACTGTAAGACTCCCTAAATTATTTTTAAGCTGTAATGTTCTTATACTGTGAAAAACTCCTTAGTGAGTCAGAAAATAATCCCTCAAAAATCAATGGTTTATGTAAAGCTTTCTCATTCTCCCTCTCTTAAAAAAAATAGTGTTTAAAACTAGAGCTGGACAGTTCATTGAAAATTAACCAAACCTGACATCCATAACCTCTAATTGATGTAATATTGTCCATGTCAATTCTTCTTCTACTTTTTCTTATTATTATTATTAGTTTAATTCAGTCTGTGCTCTTGTACTGTTCCCTTAAAAACATACTACCGCATGTGTAGTCACATGACTCCACCCCATGCAGTTTGCACCATGCAAGCAACATGGAGGAGAAAATTCATTCAATAGTGATATTGAATATCTTCTGGCACTACATCAAATGTTTACATGTTTATAACTTCTGCTGTTTAAAATTTTAATAATTTTAATACCTTTAATACATAAATGTAGTGGCTAGTATATGGCAGGGTCAAACTTTGTACTCATAAACAGATTACATGAAATTTTATGGAAAAAATACAGGCTTTTAAAAAACAGGCTTTAAATGGAAGATGGAAATAAAGAAAACAGTCAACATTGGAGTCTCTCTGTCGTAGAGACCACCATCCTGTTGTTTCTGTTGCTTAGAAACTTGGCCTAGTTGAACATAACACAAAGAGAACTACCAGAGTTAAGTAGGACATAGGTTTTTAAAACTTATTTCAAGTAAAAAAAAAAAAATGAATTGAGATGTTGACATCCGGTCTGAGAGCTCAAGGTCCATCTGTTATCTTTTGGAAGAGAATCAGTTAGTCTTTTTTAGGGAATTAAATGCTCACATAAGTCCTGAAATGAATTTGTTAGATTTTGAACAAGTGGTTTAAGTAGAAACAGAAATGGAGTGCCTTGCATCAGTGTACCCCTCTGAACTGTTCCACATTTTATAGTGTTCAACTACAAATTTCCATTAATGGAAATGAACAACATTTAAATATAAGATTGTGTGTCACGAATCTACACTATATGGAAAAAAATAAATTCTGGTCAAATGAATATATGCTAAAATATTTTTTAAAAATTGATTGTTTAAGTAATCCCTAAATTAGTTAAGTCACATAAGTCTTCGAGAATATTCTGCCAATGTGTAGTTGAAGTATCACAAGATCACAGTACAAGTTCAGCTCTTCCTGGAAGGTTTCAGACTTTACTTTTATAACATAATAAAGCTCAAGGAGCCAGCACAACAAATGTGGGGCAAAGATCCGGAAAAAATATCAAATGGAGTATGGATGGAAAAAATATTGAATATGGCTGTGAATCTGCCTAGATTTCCATCATAAGTCAGTGACCAAGTAAGGAGGCATTTGTCAGAGTAGCAACCAAGATGCCAAGGCAAAATCAGAATTTTTGAGAGATCTACAGCTTAAATATAAGAGCCGTTAATTGGAAAAACCAAAGCCATAAAATCTCATGAAATAGGGGTAGAGAGAAGGCCATTATTGGGGGGGGGGGAGAAATGCTGTATGAATTCACATGGAGGACGTACAGAGAGAATTTCTTTGGTCCAATGAGGGGGGGGGGGTTTAATATTTGGACTTTGGTATATAACTTTACGTTGAGCAGAAGCCCAACACACCTTACTGGCCTAAGGCAACCGCAGTGAAGAATGGTGGTGGTAGCATTGTCTTACTTTGGGATACTTTTCATCACCACTGGTGGAAAACTAGTCAGGATGGAAGGCAACATGGATGGGGCTAAATACAATGCCTGGCTTAAATTATGGCATTGCCACACTTGGAGGATGTTCACTCCGGTTTTTTTTATTTATTTTTATTTTTTTCCCTTTGTAGGAAATAAACAAATCACAGATTTTGTTGTCTTTTTTTTAAACCATAATAACTTAACATTCTGGCTTCATAAAATGTACCTCTAACTAATCTGTCATTTCTGATTTTCTAATCTGTCAGTTCTGCAGTCATTTTACGAATTGTGCCGTTCTATGTAATCTCTGAGATCACACTACAAGTCTGATACTAATTAATTTTTAAATGTGCAAGGAATCAAATTTCTTAAATTCATTGTCTTGTGATTTCTTTACATTTATTGCTTATTTTAAGGTCACTGTGCAGATCATGCATTTAATCCACTTTTTCATTGCCTTTGTAGGTCCTCGAACATCTACATTAATGCATAAAATGGATATTATACTGCATGCGCTTCCCTTCATCTTCAGTATGCTGAGATTACAGGAGCCTAAAGGTGAGGATGATTTTTTTTTTTTTTAAATGGGACTTTGTATGGTCTAAGATAAATTAAAGGTGTCTCAAAAATGCATTTTTTCCAACAATGCCAGGTGGATCAAAGCCTAATAGCAGATACAGTTTAGTTTTATCAAAATATATTTGTTCCATAAAATTTCTCTTTTATTTGCTTACCCACAAAATATATCATATACACAAGAAAAGAGGCTAAACATGTTTAATATGTATAGCAAGACAGTGTCAGTTCTGAAAAGTGTAACCTTGGACTTTGCCGTGCTGCAATCCTTCATGCAGAAGGCCATGCCATACTCTGATGGACAAAATTTCAAATAAGTGTTTTGGTCCGATGTCCATTTATGCTGCATACAAGATTATATAACAATTATTAGAAATAGCAACAAATGTTGTAAATAATGTAGTAATGTATTGTAATAAACAAAAGATTGGGGGTGGGGGGAGGACACACACAAACTTTCTGTTAATTTGGTGTTTTATCATGGAGTAGCAAGTGAAATAGTGAGTGTGTAACTTTATTATCCAATTTGGTTTAGAGCCATCTGCAGTGTGCATCATCAACAAACAAAGACAAGACAAATAAATATGAACACAATTTTGTAATTACAACTTGTCATTAACCAAACTGATAGCAGCAGTAATAAATGACCCTTCAAACATGTTCTGCATTGTGGCAGAATATATATACGCCCTGATGGTAGCAGCCTAAATTCACACCACAAGGGTTATAATAAATAATCAATTCACAACTTTACCAGTAAAGCAGAAATTATGAAATCTACTGTATTTGGGAATTCCTCTTCTTGCATTTATTTCTATTTGCTGAAAGCATCACCAGTCTAATTCTTGACCCTTTTCCTTTTTTTTTTTTTTTTTTTTAAACCGGCGCTTATAAAATCCGCCATAGCAAAATCTTGTTGGAATAGTTTTTTCCTCCCTATCCAATACCCTTTTTTATTTTTTTTTTTTTTTTTTGAGCCCCAGTTTGTGAAAACTGCTCCTTGTATAGACAGCAGCAGAACTATAGCTTATTTACATTGTGATTGACATGTCATAGGAAGTCATATGCTGTGATTCTGACCTCCTTTGATTGGCTGGAAAGGCGAGCCTTGCTCAAAAACATTCGAAAGGGAATTTCTGTGTCGTTGTCAGGCTGTTGGACTTGTCTGGCTTACATGACTGAGATTTTAAGGGATAGTTATACATACCAGGTGGCATGGTTGCTTTGTGACTAACCCTGTTGCCTTGCACATCCAGGGTCTGGGTTCGATTTCCACCGATTCCCACTTCAGGTCTGTGTGCATGGACTTGGTGGGTTTCTTTTGGGTCCTCTAGTTACCAGATTGACATTCCCAAATTGACCCTAGTGTGTGAATGAGTGTGTGTGTGCCCATGTGCCCTGCGATGGAGTGGCACCTTGTCCAGGCGATACCCTGCCTCATGCCCTTAGTCTCCTGGAATAGGCTCCAGGCCCCCATCCCCGACCATGTATTCATGATAAAGGAGTGATAAAGTGAGTAAGTAAGTCAGTTATGCGTCCTGTGTACTCTACACACATACTAGAGCGTTACACGTTATGACCAGCAGAGGGCGACGGGTTTACCAGTTTTAGTGTTAAAGACTACCTGTGCGGAATCATTTATTGAGCCGCAATTATTTGACTGACTGTTTCCCCAGTCTTGGGTATGTTTTTGTTTTGTTTTTTTCCCCCTAGACAATGACTGTAAATTGCACTGCAACAAGAAGTTAATGTGCCTTGATTCTCTGGGCATATGCTATATTTTAAGATTTTTATTTTTAATAATTAGAATTATTATAAATAATAATAATTATTAATAATAATTTACAATTTGAGATTATTTATATATAAAAGTATTTTGTCATCCTCACTTTATAACATAATTAGCTAATCTACTATTATTACTACTAACAACAATATAAATAGCGACTATAATTGTAATAATTCGTCGATAATTACTAATTCAATTCTTTTTAATGGTTGTATTTTTAGCAGATGTTCAGTTATTTATTTATTTTTTTAATGCAGTATAATTACGTTTTGACAAATGGATAACAAATACAAACAAAAATACCACAACACACAAAAAACGTTTTTTTTTTGTGAAAAAAAACCCCTTCCCCCAGCGCGGGGGCGCGCACGCGTGTTGAAGTGCGCGGGAATGAGTGACGCGTGAACGCGCGGCGCAGGAGGAGGGGGTCGGGCCGCAGGAAACAAACCCACAGCTAAAGAGTTTTTAATGTCCGCCATGTTGGCCATGGCGCACTGAACCAGGGAGACAGAGCGGCGCTACGGCAAAATCACACCGAGAGAGAGCGACCGAGCCCCGGGCCTTTTCGGCTCCGTTCTTCTCGCTGGACGCACATTTTTCAAACCAATCCGAAGACTGACTCCGAATATCGACCCAGATTCCTCAATGAGAGGTCTAACGGTGTCATTTGGGAATCTGAAAGGACATTATATGTTTATGTTGCGTCTTTCAATATAAAAATGAGTAAATTGTCGTTTCGGGCGCGGGCGCTGGACGCTACCAAGCCCCTACCCGTCTTCCGCTGCGAAGATTTACCAGACCTGCACGAATATGCCTCTATCAACCGAGCTGTGCCGCAGATGCCGACGGGGATGGAAAAGGAGGAAGAATCGGTAGGTTTAAAAGACGTTATGGGTGATTTTTAACGCACTATTTCTGTATTTAAACAATAAAAGGAACGCCTCAGTATCGCCTGCGCAGCTTCTCACAAAATGGCCGCCGCTTGTTTTTTTTCTCCGCGGTAAATCGTATTGTTTATGTACCCCGCGGTGAATTTTCCAGACTGTGCAAGAACATAAAGACATTTTCTTATGATTTTTGGCAAAATATGTGTGTTCTATGGTTGCGTTTGACTGACAATCGGCTTGCAAAACACAAAGGAGTCACGTGACCGTGGCTGAGCAGCCATTTTGTTATAGTTCGGTCGATGAAGCTCGTTGTCGCTGTAATGCCAGAGAGCAAACAGCAGAGGGCGGAACTGAGCTCCCACACCCACAGCACATCCACATGGAACACTGCGCTTTCACCAAAGTACTGAGTTCAAACCAGTGCATCAGGGTTTTGCGCAGGTCTCGGGGTGTGAGGAGTGTAACATGCGCTCGTTACCAAGTCAGTGAGCGTATGAGAAATGCTGTCGATACATTTTGGATTTATTTTTATTTTTTTATCTTTTGGGTAAAGGTGGACAATTTGCGTTTAGATGTTCTTTCTGTTGACGGTTAACAGTTTGTCCACAGATCAGTAAGAAATTAATTGTGGCTGTTTTTATTCTGTTTTGCATTAAAACCAAAGATAAACAACACAATCACAGCTAACACTGGAGATGTTTGTGTTTTTCTTAATGCATCCTGGGAGTTCTTGAATGCTGATCTGGGATTATATTTTGAACTTCTCAACTTTGTCTCATGTAAAACGACACTACAGACATGTTTAAACTGAACAACAATTTCTTTAGTAAACTTTGTATTTAAACCAGTCGTTCTCCCTCAACATCACTGAAACACAGGTTCTGTCCCAGGCACTTTTAAACACTTCTGCTGTCATGGTGTTGGTCATTCCTTCCTGCTTCTGGTGAAACACTCGCACTGTGTTTAGTGCATCACACACCTCATTCAGGGCTCGGAGGGGGACATCAGACTGTACAGATGTAGAACCAGCGCGTAATAGCATTTGGGCCTATACTGACCTGAAACCTGGATCGAGATCCACTTGTATATTTTGATGTCATCACTGTGTTGTTTACTGTCCACATAGATCTTGCATGTGAACACAAGGTAGAATGTGTATTAAAGGAGGATGCAATCATCACGGTTCACAGAAACTGGAACAGACGCTTTCAGAGTCTCATTCTGACTTTCTGGTCCATTATGATGAAGCTGCATGAGTGCGTCCTGCTGGTTGAAGTTATAGGACATGAGTAAACTTTATCCTTGTTTTGAAACTCATTTTATTTAATCATTTTAATATTAGTTTTATTAAAAACACTTTGCACTTGCCCACTTGCATCAGAACCCCAAAGGAACGGTCGCTCATGTGCGTCAGAGCTACAAGTGTTTCTGTTTATGGACTTATGAGCGAATTAGTTTTTGTATTTGGCCATGTTTTACTTGCATTTTTAACCTGGACCAGTGAGGTCAGATATACACCAAAGCAGTGATGATGCATTACAGAAATGTGAAGTGAATACAGTTCAGTTTAATTTAAAGCACCTGTTAACATATCTGAAAATGATTATTATAATTTATTTGTTTTATACATCTGTGCGTTTCTGTTCTAGCTATCATTCACATGCATCCATCCATCAAGCAGTAGACAGGTTAAGCTTGTGACCGTGCAGAATTAACCATTGCTTGATTTAGGGAAGTGGGCTAGTAATGTACAAAAAAGGTGTATCTGACTATTTTATACATTGCATAATGTGTGTGTATATAAGAGCCAATAAGAAATGAGAACTTTTGATGCCCAGGTCACAGTTTTAATTCCCTGGTTCAGAGCATGACTGTCGTTTCCTTGAAGTTCAGTGTGTGCACTCTACTAAGAACAGAGTTGTGCTGCTGTTATGATAATTATAATGTTTTTTTTTGTTTTTGACAAACAATTAAAAAATTAAGTTATGTAAGGAATGTAATTATCACAGACAGTAGCGTAAGATCCAGAAGCCTCATCACTGATTGTTTCAATGCAACATTTCTGCATTTGCTTGTGACCGAAATGTAACGGTAGTAATGTGCATGTGTTAAAAATATTCAAGGGTTATATCCCTCCTACTTTACACTGCAGTTGCAGACTTTTATCATCACCATGGACGGGTTGCTCGATATGGGCAAAATCTCACAAAACCATGAAGTTGAAGCCCATGACACAGAGTGTCATTTGCGTGGCTAGTGGCATTGTTCACATTTAAATTTTTGTAGATGCATGAGCAGTGATGCACAACGTCCATTAAATTCAATTAAGTCTCACAAAAATTAGGATTGCCTGAGTAAATGTCAGCTTTTCATTTGATTAGAAACTATATATACGCTGATTGTTCTGAATTATATAGTTTTCAGTGTGATTGGATATAACAGATTCTGTTCCGATCACTTGTGTACCTGAGTTTTACAATAGAAACACATTTGTTCTATCAGAGGTCATGAGGTCAAATCCTGCTATTGCCATGTGAAGCTGGGAACTTTCCAGGGGCAGGGGTGCACTTCAATCCTAGTAGCATTTATTTTTTTATTTCTTTATAGATTGTGTCTCGGAACATGATGGTTTTCACCCTCTCTGGTGGATTTTCATTTTCAGTAGGATTTTATTTGTACAAAAAAAGCTCTGTAATCTCGTAAAGTTTTGGAGAAAAGTTATTCAATAGTCCATTTTTATTATAGGCATACAGGTGAATTTTTCATTAGTGTTTTTGTATGCCATCTATTATAGGACACGCCCGTGCACACACATCAGAAATCGGCGTTATCCAGGACAATTAGTCGGTTCATCTATATTTAAAACGTTCAGAATTATAAGAGCACAATAAAGATAATCACTAACCAAGTAGTTTTGTGATCCATTTAGGCCTGTATTATAAAATGAAGCATGAAATTCTAGGTGTTACCCACAAGGCTTGTATAGTAAAGCTATAAAGTGTTGCCTATAAGGTGCTGCATCTGAAAAAAGCTTTTCTTATTTCCCTTTGAGTGCTTATGCTAGGATCAAATTGAAATGGTGTATAAAACAATATGCATGTTAGTCTCATAGGGGGGATATACGTTGTAGTATTGGTGATATTGTGATGTATGTTTTTTGCTGGAGTCCCTGCAATAACATTTAGGTCCACTGCTCATTGCTAACTGTCGGTCATTGTTGTAACTTGCTGGGAATCCAAAGTGATGCAGAGTAATCTTCAAACTGCTGTGTACTTCTGAATGTGTGAGCTAAGTGTATTCACTCAGGGAACTCAGGTGTTCTTAGAAGTAGTGATGACATTTACTAAATAAATTAATTAGTTTTCTCTTTCCTGGTTAGTGATGAAGTAAAAGCTAGTTTCAGTTGGGAGTGTCTGCTTGATTAGTTTAAAAAAAAAAAAAAATAGGACACCTAAAACAGCAGGATTTTGAGACAGTCTCTTCCATACAATGTATTGACTTTTTTTTTCTTTTTTTTTATATATATATATAAATAAATATGCAGACACCGAATTCAGTCTACTGGTTTTCTCTGCCCATCATTTTAAGCAGCTTTTATGCACTGAGGTAAAGCTTAAAGTGCACCGATTATGCAAATTTCACTTTGTCATTTTCAGGTGGGTCTCCAGAGTGCATGTGCAAACAAAAACAAAATGGGGAAACTTTCCCTGCTTTTTGTACTTTTTCTATTTCTGTATTTGACGGGGCTTAGATTTACCAATTAAATTTTCTTCCTGTGATTTGACCTCATAAGAGCCTATCTCCTCCCGTGTGGCTCAGTACTGCTGTTCTCTCTTGGGGCATGGCTCATACATACATGCACGCATGCGCACACACACACAAATAATGCATTTGTAGACAGTGAAATATAAAGGGATTTCGAGGTTTGAGAGATGCATGAACTCGGGATTACTTCAGCCGAAGTGCACCCAGTTGATTTAAGACCCTTTCAGCGAGCCCTGAGACTTATGTTAATTTGTCGAAGAAAAGGGTAAATAACAATGTGTTCGATTAGGAAATGGTTTGTAACGTTCGATTTTTAGGAATTACGGCTCTTTGTTGTGATAAGTCTGTAGATAAGAGCTTAATTCTCTCACGTCTGCATTGTAGTTTTATATTTTTACCCACATGTTTTTATACTCATGTATGATATTAGATGTAATGTTTTACTCCCTCTGGTCAAGAACCCTAACTATGTCTATGATGCCTACTAAAATCCCAGTAAGATTATTATAGTAGATTTCGGTGTAATGTAAGATGTATTTATTAAAAAAATGGCTGTCTTGAGGTATATGAAATACCATGCGTAAAGGCCATCTGTCTTACATGCTTTGAGAAATTTGGGACAGAATTTACTTGGTGCGTATTTGTAATTCGCAGTCAAATGGTCTTTTTAAAATTTAATGCATCACCTCACACAATTAGCTTTTTGCATCTCCTTCATGGACTGACTGACATTTTTATGGCCATTTTAAACGTATTCATTAATGTTACTCAGAGTGACTTGTTCTAGATGAACTCCTTTTACGTTACTCTTCATTTTATTTATTGTTTAAAAAAAAAAGGGGGGGGTGTTAACCTGTTATCATGAGCCTGCACAAAGCCTAGTAAACTACATTTGGGCTTTAATCCTCTGTAGGACTGAGTCATAAGACAATCCTTCTTTTGACTTGAGCCAGCGGTTGAACAGAGTCTTGAATGTATGTTTATTTTGGAGTAACTGAGATGCTTTGTCATTATGGAGACTGGGGCAAGAGGTGCTGGAACTGTTCCAGTTGGAGTTGACCTGCTTTCCCTCAGTTCCCAGACACAGTGCTGAGCCAGAGTAAATAGACAGCCAAGGCTGCTCTAGTCAGCTCTCAGTGCCCACCTTTAGGAGCCGCAGTGATGAAACGGACTGATGATGAGAACGCTAATGTTTACTCATCATATCAATGTAGCACTTTCGTAATTTGATTGGACCAGAGACGTTCTACGAGTGCTGATAGAGTATAGCAGCAGCACCGGGACGTCTAATTGTAGCATCACTCCGGTTCACAGCTGCTTTGATAATTAACACTAAACCGAGGGCACTACTTGGTATGTGAAACAAGGGATTCTACACCCTACATGGCTTGTTTCCTTTGTTTTACGCTATTTGGGATTCACCCCTGGAACAGTTAGTTAGCCGAGGCTATTCACAAGCGGGATAAATGGAGGCAAGGAGAAAAACTTGAGTCTTACTTCCATGTTTTATTCTCCTCACTATTTTTTTTTCTTACATAGTATCAGTAAGTATTTAAGGCGGCTTTCACCCCTGTTAATTACACTAACTTGCCAGATCCAATGTGTTGGCTGAGCAAAATAACTTTTTTTTTTTTAATAAACAATTTATAATTTCTGTTGTTGATAAATGGTGTTTGTGGAACTGTGTTTATAAAAGCAAAATCACACTCGAGGTCATGCTGTTGTGCTGAACATCAGCACAGCAGTAAATATTTTTCAATACCCCTCTCTGTTGGCGACAAACTTTTAGCTTACAGAAAACTGAGCGCAGTTTTATTTTTTATTTATTTTTTGCTCGGTGTGCAACAGTCTGTTAAGATATAAAAACAAAAAAAAATCCAGAAACGAATTGGGAAGCTTTATATTACGAGACCACTGCTGTATTGAACGTCTGATTGAATACAGTTGAGCTTTTGGTTTCTCTAGTTCTCTCTGTCCATAAGCTAAAACTACATTTAAAACAGCATCTACAGTTACATGCGGGCACAGTCTGAAATTAATTTTGCGAAAGATTTTAAGAAATTCACAACCTTTATTTTATTTTATTTATTTATTTTTTTAAATGACCATTTTTATTCAATATTTTAATTTTGCAAACATTTTCTTTCAGTACATTTGATATTTCAATTATATTTGAGTATTATACTGAACACCAGCTCAGAGGTACTCGGCAAAATTAGTTTTATTGATCAGTTGATCTTCAGAGTATGTTCAATTCAATTTTATTTATATAGCGCTTTTAACAATGGTCATTGTCTCAAAGCAGCTTCACAAAATGAACAAGATT
>JAQQZT010000006.1:16066889-16085328 GCA_030068275.1 Clarias platycephalus | reverse complement strand
TTTTTTGCATTTTGTGTTTTTCAGTTAAATAAAAGGCTATTTTGCTATATATTTAAACATTGAGGATTTCTTTTAAAAAAATGTCGAAGTTCTCGTGAACCCAGTCTCGTGTCTCGTCTCGTGGAAAAAGCGTCTCGTCACACCCTTATTTCAGGGGTTTCATACGTTTAATTATGTGGACAATTCAGACAGAGGTGTACATTTTGAATTTATTTTATCATGGATTGAATAAAAAAAGGATGGTGAAATGGAGCCACACTTTTTTGACACCCCTCCACTGTAAACAAAAACAACACTTTATAGTAACTCTACTAGGAATTATTCACACATTCCCTGTACATTCCTGACCTCTATCCAAGCCATTCTCACATGTTTGGGTCCATAAAGGAATTTCATAAAGCAGAAGCAGTGAAATAGGCTCTGGGATAAGTGCATTAGTGTAGCGGGATAGTATAAAGAGAAATAAGGGGATTTCTTGCTGTATTGTTATTCTAACTTGAAATAATACACCAATCAGCCATAACATTATGACCACCTCCCTAATAGGGAGTTATTTTTGCCACCATAACGATGATGTGTTCTGACACCTATCACCACCAGCATTAACCTTTTCCTTAATTTGAGCTTCAGTAGCGCTCCTATTGGTTCGGACTACACAGACCAGCCGTCACGCCTTCACTCCTTGTCAGTGAGCCCTGGCCACCCATGATCCTGTGGCCAGTTCACCAATTTTTTCCCTTGGAGCACTTTTGGTATGTCCCGACCAGGAACATCCCACACGAGCTGCTATTTTGCAATTCTTAGTATAAAATTAAGGGGAAAGGTTAATGCTGCTTCCAAAATAAAGGCGTAACGCACATATTGCTGTTTGGTGGTAAAAGGGGGGTTGCTTAATATTATGCAGGTGATGAATCATAGCTCATTATTAGTGTTAAAAATTATCACAGACCCCATGGCTGTGCCCTCCAGTCATATATTGAAGAAAAGCTGGTTTAGAGGAGACTATGATTTGGCCCCAGCAAGCCAATCCAGTGCATCTTCCTTTAAATTGTGAAAACTTTTTATATGTTCTGTATTTTGACAAATGAAACGTTTAGTAAACAAAAACTAAAAGCATATTTCTAAAGCTATGGAAAAGTAATGATTTTTTGCTTTTTGGAAACCTGGTGTGAACCCTGGAAGAGCAAATTAATTCAGAAACTTTGATGTTAACGAGCCGGTGAGTTTCTAACAGCCTGTTACACGCTGGACTACAGGAATGCCGTGCTCATCCTGCTGTTTTAAAATCTGAAACGGCGGGTTGCCATAGATAATTTGGCTTTAGTTACATCGGGGTGCAGAAGACTATCTGACCCAGGTCTCTGCTAATTGTTTGCTTACCAGAATTTTGCTGCAAAAAGATGAGTCATGAGTCAGGTTGCTTGCGTGCATGTGTGGTAGAGAGAAAGACGTACCAGTTGGATGGTCTGCGTTAAGAAATAATACAGCATTTTTAGTTTAGGCTCTGTATTTAAATAAATATACTCACTCTTCTCACTATTCGCTATTTTACACACGTTTAGCAAATTAATTTTGTGTTCATGCGGCGTGGCATTGCAGATTTGTCTAGTCACGAGTCCTGCACCAATCTCTATATCCACCAAGAAGTCGTGTGTTTAGGTTAAGTTTCATTTAACTGAATTGTTAGATGCTACATTACTGAATGTTTTTAAAAACACGAAAAAGTAGAGATCAGGAGGAAATTGATTGAGTCACAATTTTGTCGCCATATTGAGTCCAAAATCTATTTTTAAATGATTCATGACATTTGTAGTAGAGCTGCATCAGTCAATCAGCCAGTGACCGGAATTTGCCGTTGTTCAGCCATGATTAATCACATTGGATATAACTCATTCTTTGCTGAATGCACAAGCTTCCAAGTGGCACAACAGAAAAGAGTTCTTTATGGCATTACATTGTCAAAAGTTGTATTTACTCCAAACTCTGACAGCAAATTAGTCTTAAACCTAATCATTACACATTTACACCAGTCTCAAAACACCTGCGTGTTCTTCAAACGTGTGCATTAGAAGACATTTGGCCACGTCCTCACGATTAAACTAAACATGCATTTGAAGGTGGAAAAATGGTTTTAAAATCCTTGTACTGTGTGGTACAGTCTAAATCACATTGCATTACATCGCACATTGGCATCCCCTGTGATGGTTGTGAAATATTTATCAAGTTTCTTCAGATATAATTGACAGACGTACTGCTCAGTTAAAAACTTTTTTTTTTTTTTTTTTTTCTAGTTGATTGTTAAACTCTTGTATTTGATCAGTTAGTTTGTATTGTTTAAATGCTGCCCTTGTTTTTTAAATGAGAATTACTATAAGTAACAGGCTACATTTGATTACTCATGTTCAATTCAGTTGTGAAGCTTATTAGTGTAACCTTTTATTTATTTATTTATTTATTTTTTGGAAGGTTCAAAGTCTTAAATTGTAACAAAATCAGAAACATAGTATCGAATCAGGACATTCATATTATTGATTCTTCCCCCATGTTTGTATATTGTTACCAATGTTCTTGACAGGTACTACAGATGCGTGATGTTCATTTTCTTATCAGTTTTAGTTCCTACAAATCAGTGTATGTTGATAAATGCTTGATGTTACTCTGTAAACAGAACCAGGGACCATGTATTGTAGCCCAGTACGCTGAGTTAACTCGCTGCTGCAGCATTTCATGTCATGAAAGACATGGTGTCCATTTTCTCTTTTTGCTCTTTTGAGACGGAGTTCACCAAGTTGTGCAAAAATATTCACAGTACCATCTTTAGCACATGGTGCAAGTTTTTCTCTCTCTGTGTGCGCGCACACAATCCTCCATGACACTACCACCTGTCTAATATTGAACGTGTCCCCCCTTTTGCTACCAAAACCACTCTGGAGGCATGGACTCCACTGGGCCTCTGAAGGTTTGCTGTGGTTTCCAGCAGCAAGATATCTGTTGCAGATCTTTTTTTTTTTTTTTTAAAGTGCTATAAGTTTTGAGGTTTGAGAGATACAGAATTAAATAAATAAACCCTGTGAAATGCAGAATTATACAGTACATAAAAAGTAACCTCATTAACATTTAAGCTCTGGTAAAAATTTTCCCTTTAAAGTGCACCGATCGATCGGGCAGTGAGCGGATCAGGCTTGCGTGTAGCCGATTCCATACAGATCGCCCCGTCTGCGTATTGCAACTGAAATGAGTTCGTGAATTTGAATCCCGCTGCAGCAACCCATCGCTTCGGAGTCTAAGGATCTCACTGGCAAGCTTTAGTAATGCTGTCCAGCCCGCTCCCCTGGATTGCTTGTTTCTCCTGCCCCTAATCATATGTAGTCATATGTATGCATTTAGAAAAGATGATGGTGTCACATGTCTTGGAGGATGCACACGATACGCTTCAACCTCCTTGGATAGTAGCTGTACACTGATTTTCAGTTGAGCTTTATTTGTAAATCAAATTAGGGTTTCCCCTTTTCAGTAACCTGGAGCAACGAGCAACTTTTGTTTTAGGATTTAAGTGAGAGACTAGTGAGATCATCCTCTAACATTTTGATGTTTTGGAGGAAATGTGAAAATTCCTTAATGGGTCATGTTTTATTATGAGCATGTTTAATAGATCATGTTTTGTTAGTTTTTTGGTGGAAGGTTTAAAAACAAAAACTTGCTGTCAATTATAGTTTAAGGAGGGGGAAAAAAGACAAATCAGACAGCTCAGACTTTCAAAAACTCCAAGAAGATTGCAATTGCCATGTAAAATTATAATAAATGTCTACCCCGCATACTGAAACTTTATCCTGATCCGTGTGTGTGTTATAGGAGCACCATCTCCAGCGGGCCATCTCGGCACAGCAGGTGTACGGGGAGAAGAGGGACAACATGGTGATTCCCGTGCCCGAAGCAGAGAGCAACATCTCCTACTACGAATCGCTGTATCCCGGCGATTTCAAGATGCCAAAGCAGCTCATTCACATACAGCGTGAGTTGGCAAGCATTTGGACCTTAAAATGAATGTTAATTAAGCAGAAGGGTAGTTAGTCCAGCAATAAAACTGCTTATGAATGCAGGAGCAACTTTGTCCGTGTATGTGCAAGTGAAGGTTGTTCATGTTGCAAACTACCTCAGGGCGTTGTGTGGAAGCCATCTGCCTCTTGCCTTTAAAGCTCACTTTAAGGGAGTTCTTTGTGGGGTGTCATTGTTATAGTGAAGTAATTACAAAGGCTCTGTGTGAGGAGTGCATGTCCTGTAGTAAGCATTATTTGTCCAGCTGTCCCCCAAAAGTGTCGGTGTATATTTTCACACTAGCTAGGTTTCCTAATCAGCAAGCATTTTTTTTTTTTTTTTAAACTAACTGGAAAGTGAAATATTTAAGATACTCTGCTAATGTTATCAGTTGTTGTGGGAGAGGATGTGAAAAGATCTGAGGTAATATCTTTTTAGAAACACATTTTCTTATTCAGCTTTAACAAAGCTGTTAAGTGTGTGTTTCGATTGATGTTGACGTATTCTTTGTTTTCCACATTTGTTTAGTTTCAGTTAGTTGAAAATCCCTGGGGTACAAGCCACGTATTAAGTTTTCTGCATTTCCTGAAAAGCATTTGAATGCATTGTTGCTATGGAAGTTTTTTTTTATTTTTTTTATTGTCAAGCTTGTGTAAATGCAACCATCAGGAAAAGTGGGTCAGTTTTAATAAATATTTTTAAATAATGGCGCAGTGGTGAAGTGCTCGCCCTATCCGGAGATCGCTGGTTCGATCCCCGGGTGATGCTGTAATCTCTCACAGTCGGAGGCCTAGAGAGAGCTGATTGGCTGAGCTCTCTCAGAGGGGAGGGACGAGAGGTACTCGTGCTCCCACATTAATACAGCTCTACAAACCATTCAGGGGCGTCTGTGAGCTCACGTAAGCGGAGGGAGCGGATGGCGCTGTCCTCAGAGTGTGTTACTCCGTCCCCAACGGTGCGTGAGCGAGCAGTTCGAAAAGATGGTCGGTGACATTACGTGGGTCGGAGGAATCACGTGATAGTCTGCGGCCCTCCTGACTGAATGGTGGTAGAAGCTTAATGTATGAGCCCCCTAGTGACTGGGAGGAATTGGACACTACTAAAATTAGGGAGAAAAATCAGGGGGAAAAAATTGTAAAAAAAAGGAGCAAACCAAATCAGACCCGTCTACAGTTTACTGATTTATCTGAAGTAAATACAGACATTCTGAATCCGGTGCATATCTCCGAGTTAGCATTAGGTTCATGCTTTTATAAGAGAATGTTACATAGTTGTTGTTCTTTCGGCTGCTCCCGACAAGGGGTCGCCACAGCGGAATATCCAGTCTGCACTACAACTTGGCACAGGTTTTACGCCGGATGCCCTTCCTGACGTGAATAGCGTTAAAATATTAGTTGAGCTTGAGTACCTTGGATAGTTTGTCTGTCTGATTTGTTACCCTGATATCTGGCCAGATTGTGTGTACGCATTACTGTCAGAAAATGTCCTGCTGCTGTTGAAGGTAGTACACACAGCCCATAGAGATGATAAAAAGGTGCACTAAGATGTCCGAGTAAGGGAATTTAAAAATGTGTGCACCATGCCAAATTTAGTATACTTGTCGATGCCATGTTGGTTAATCTGCTGTGATTAGGATGTATTTAATTCTGGGAGCTCCTGTACTTCTCTCAGTTCAGTGTGTTTGTTGAGTCCCTTGAGACATGCTGCGAATGCTCAGGTTTGTGTTTTTTGTCCTCGTCCTAATTTGCCCAAGGCTTCCAAAGAAAACATTTGGGGAAAAACGCCCTGTTTTAGTTGGAAGTTACGGAATGCAGGTTTAATTTTATTTAGTGGTCTTCCACCTTACTCGATGCTTGTGTTTTTAACTCTTATTAGTATTGCTGCTATTGGTTAATAATATTAATCCCGCTTGTATCAATCCATTGCTCAGCTTTCAGTCTGGATGCAGAGCAACCAGATTATGACCTGGACTCTGAGGATGAGGCGTTTGTGAACAGGCTGAAGAAAAAAATGGAGGTGGGGGTGCTACAGTTCGAGCAGATGATTGACCGGCTAGAGAAAGGCAGTGGCCAACAGGTATCAATATTTTTATTTATAAATTTTTTTGTCATATTAATAACTATTATTTGTCAGGATCATGGTATTATTTTTATTCAGTTCTTAAAAATGTGAGTCTGGTTAATACCTTAAATCAGAAAAGACAAAATTGAACATAACACTATATAAAAAATTATGTAGTAAAACTTTAAATTGTCCCATGTCACTGGCGTTAAGCTGGTAACTCTGCAGGAAGCCAAGCTCTTGCTTAAGGAGGATGATGAGTTGATCAGGGAGGTGTTCGAGTACTGGAGCAGGAAGAGGAAAACGTGTAAAACTGGATCACTCACACCAGTAGTCAAGCAGGAGAAGAGGGATTGCTCCAGCACTAGTGACCCTTATGTTGCCTTTAGGCGCAGGACCGAGAAAATGCAGACCAGAAAGGTGAGTGTCTTGAGATAGCATCTTGCAGCTTTGTTCTGTATTTTGCTGTGTATGTGAAAACATACTACAACTTTTATTTTTCTAAATAGTTTGTTTTTACAAAGAAAATTTGCAGAGCGTTAATTAAAAATAACTCTTCTCTTTCTATTCTAACAGAACCGTAAGAATGACGAAGCATCGTATGAGAAGATGCTGAAACTGAGGAGAGACCTGAGCAGGGCCGTCACTATTCTGGAGATGATCAAGAAACGCGAGAAGAGCAAAAGAGAGCTGCTGCACCTCACACTTGAGATTGTGGAGAAGAGGTATCATGCCAAAATACAACATAGCATTTCATACTAATTCTAGACTCTCTATTTTATTTTAGCTTTAAATGCAAATTAATTGCTACCCACTTTGCACAAATGCTATGTAACATATAAACATGTTCCATGAAAAATTACACTCTGCCATTTTCCGACCTATTTCTCTGAGGCAATTGGCTTAAATATTTCTCACATTCTCTGGTACATTCTGATCTGTCCTTAAAATTATTAATCCAAAGACTTATTCGTGCACTAAATGCATACAAGATACTGTTTTGGAGAATTGCATTGTTCTAACTTAATGTAGGATCAGCAAAATAACTTAATATTTACAGCTTCAGCATCTAATGTGGAGTTGCATAGTAGGTCGCCTTTAGTTACCTCTTGAGGTTTCCTAATCCAAGTATTTTTTACCAGTCATAAACTTAACATGGTGACTTAATTGCATTGTTCGGTGATAAGAGGGTAAGACATTTGTCTTTTTGAATGAGTTAAGACAAGCTCTCTGTGTATCCTCAGGAACAGCATGCCTGACTTTGGTGCTGATGTCATGGCTGAGGCGCTGGCCATGGCCAAGCCCATTTATAAGATTCCCATCATTCCTCTACCTAGCAGCAGCCAGTACCGCCACCAGGACCATGTTGAGCTCAAGGACTATAGGGCTAAGGTGAGTGTTTATCTTCTCATAGAGCAGTAAATCCTAGACTGTATAATGCATATTGCAGTGTGTGTCCATAAATTATAATTGCGTAGTTCAGAATGAACAAAATGAGAATTTCCTGGCATTTATTGATTTGACTGGTTCAATGATTTAGCCTGAGAAGACTGAGGTGGTCCGGACAAAAAGGAAATACGAGAAGAAGCCCAAGATCCAGCCATTCTCCACTCCTCAACAGTCTGGTTCCCACCTTTTCAACCTCAAAGACCTCAACCAGTATGACTTTCCCAGTTCAGATGAAGATCATTTTTCACAGGTATGAACTCGTACACACAGCGTGTACAGGTGCATAGTGCACATTTCTGCATGAATTTTTGTTCTACAAGTTACCTTTTGAACAAACATTTGCAACAGTTTAAATTGTTTATACTGTTTTGTTTGTTTTTGCAGATGCATTCTGGGTCGTCAGAGGCTGAGGAGGAGAATGACCCTGATGGAGCTTTTGCTTTTAGAAGGAAAGCAGGCTGTCTTTACCACTCTGTACGTCCCATTCTTCTTTGCCTCTTTTAATTGTTACACAAGTTTTCCTTAACTATTCATCAAGCGTTTAATATAGGGCTGCAACTAACGATTATTTTGATAATCGATTAGTTGGGCGATTATTTTTTATTTTTTTTCCAATTAATCGGATAAAAACTGAACGCTTCTTTAATTTGATGTTTTGCTTATAGCTATATATAAAACCATACCAACATTTGTAAATGGAATTATCTTAAAATGTATTTATTGAAAACAAATACTATATTATTCATCTACTGCACAAAAGCAACAAGAACGACTAAATTAAAATAACAATTTACAGGCGCAAGGTCGGAACTTATTTTTATTTATTGAGATATAAGGATAACTTATGTTCAATGTTTGGACATTGCTGAAGGCAGAAAAGCCTAACCTTCTGAAGCAGTATTAGGCCAAATGCTTTTCTGTTTGACCACTTGAGAAATCAACGTTTATTATTTTTGTTTCATTGCAAAATTATTAGCCTATTTCTAACAGTTCTGAGTATATTTCTATGTTCTGAAAAGCTCCTCGTTCGTGTCCATGTTCATCAAAAAACTCAAATAAAACGAAACATTTATTTTCCGTTTCTTTTTTATATATACTCAAAAGGGAAGCAATTGAAACAAATAACAGAGTAGCGGGAAGAAGCAGTAATAATAAAACTACTTATATGGTTTACCTGCGGGATTTTGCGGGCGGGAGAAAATAATATATATTTTTGCGGGAGCGGGACGGAAAAATCCGTCCCGCGCAGGTCTCTACCTTGGAGGACTTGGGGCGCGCGCTTTTTCCTGCAGACGCTTCTGTAACCGCCATTGCGCGAGCGGCTGTGTATCCTCAGTAACGTGAGCAGCCCAACTAATCGATAACGGCATTTGTTGACCACGAATTTCATTATCGATTTTATCGATTAGTTGTTGCAGCCCTAGTTTAATATAAACTTGGTTCATCCCATGCATTGATGTTTTAACCTTTCTTGTCTTTTTCTCTCTGATTCTATTCAGGCTCGTTTGGATCAGAGGGGAGGCTGGCCATGGTGTGGTGAGGATGAGGGCGGGTCATGTGATCCTCGATTCCGATATTCTCTCACCAGCCTTTCAGCACCACACCGCTGTCTGGGGTTGGCGCGGCGGCGAATGGGACGGGGTGGCAGGCAAGTGTCTCTAAAACATTTGGTGCATTTACATTTTGGTGGTTGTTGCTGTTTTTAACAACATTTGTGACAAGACATAAGATTTTGCAAAACATAATAGTTAGTTTCTTCAGTGCAAACAAGAAACTGTTTTGTATTTTTTTTTAGTTGAGAATGGGGCAAGAACCATTTACTAACGTAAGTGTTTCTGTTCGATGTGTAATGTCTGTGGCGTACAGAGTGCTCCTGGACCGGGCTCACTCGGATCTCGACGGCATTTTCCACAGTCTAGATTCCCACACAGAAGGAGGTTTGGCAGCTTCTGCTTGTCCTCCACTCCCAGAGAGCTCCTCTTATAGCAGTACCTCTTTCCCCACCTCGTCATCACAGACTTCTACTTCCTCACCAGACCTGAGGCAAATCCTACAAAACATTAAGACCTGCCGCTGGAGACACTTTAAACCACGGACACTAAAAAGCCTGTCAGACGCAAGGAGTAGCTTGTCCCACTGCGGTTCCAGAGGCTTCAATCGCTCCTCAACCACGGCATTAGGATCAGGCGTCAACACACCAAACAGAGGATCTGCTGCTGCTATAAATTCTTCACAGGGTGAGTTTGAATACACATACTCTTGTACTCGGGTTCCACACTTGTTCCAGTTGTTGCTTTTCACATCCTTTACATTTTAAATTTGTTGAGTAAACGGTCATGATCTTTTTACTCCTAGACGGAGAACTTTATTAATACCAAAGGGAAATTGTAAAAATTTGAGGTTAATAACAGGATATTAAACTTTTTTTTGTTTAGTTTTTTTAAATTGTTTGTAAATTGCTTAACATCCCTTTCGTTTGACTCAACGTGTGGTATAATTGGTGAGGAATAAGTTTGTGGGTTGAAAAATGTATGTTTGTATGTTATCTGGCACTTGGTCATGCTGAAGTATCTTTGGAGGCTGCTCACTTTTTCACGTGTGTGTGTTCAGTATTGTGACCTACTGGTGTATGGAAAATTAAAAAGGGTATTGTTTTTGAAAGTGATGAGGAAAGAAGGAAAATAAATTGTTTGTGCGTTTGCGCCCTATTCCCAGCAGCACAAGTGAAGTATTGATTTTACTTTAAAAATGAACCTCATTAAACAATTGACTGTATAATAAAAGTGCTTTGTGTAAGATTACAATCAGACCCACACTAATTTTCTAATTCTGATTAGATAAAAGGATCTGATGACGTGAGAAATGCAGGAAGTGATACAGTTCCAGTATATACAGAACATGTACTTGCAGTGGATGGAGCTGTTGGTCTACATCATAAAACTGAGCCAGTAGATATTAGTGAGCTGTTACTGTGTTAATTAGGTTTATGCCTGCTTTTCAAATAAAAGAACACGGCATCAGTCTGGTGTTTTCCCTAAATAAATTGTGTGGTGGTTGTTTAGTACAGCATAGCGATGTCACGATGTGTACCACCTTAAATACGTTTACATATTAATGTAATTCTGGTACACAAAAAAAAAAGTTATGAATTAAAGCGTGTTATGGATAACTAAAGCACAGGCATACTGGTAGCAGTTATAGGAATAGGGTGGATACAGACATGATGGATAAATACATTGATGGTAATAATTATGCTTATGTTTATTGTGTTTGTTTGCCAGTATTCACAGCAGAACAGTTCCAAGAGCATCAGGAACAGCTGGCTCTCATGCAGAAACAACAGCTGGCGCAGATCCAGCAGCAGGCCAGTGACGTTTCAAACAACACACAGGTGTGTGTACGAGTGAGTGAGGTAGTCAGACCAATATAAGACAGGCATTGCATTTAATTTTTATGGTCTAACTTCTCCCCATCCTCAATTTCCTCTAGTCTCTCGTCTCCGCATCCAAGACGCTGGACTCGGCCAGTGCCCAATTTGCAGCCTCTGCTCTCGTCACCTCTGAACAGCTGTTGACCCTAAAAGTCAAAGAGGATGGTGTTGTAGGAAGTGGAGTCAATGGCATCCTTCAGGCCTCAGGTGAGAAACAATGGACAGACGTGTAATTAAGTGTGTGCGTATGAAGTTAAGAAAACAATTGTGAAAATCCTGGAAAAATCATTTTAGAAATCGCGGTTTCCAGACATGGAAAAGTTATGGAAAATTTTTTGACAAGGCATGACATTTTTTAAATGTTATGTTTATTCACCATTTAATAAAACAAGTCACCTTTTCAGCATTTGTGTGTAAAGGAGCCAGAGAGTTGAACTTTGACACCATGCATCTTCACTACCTCGCATAACTTTAGCTGGCTCTAAAATGACATCTCTGTGTAATCCACTGGGTTAGAGCAAAGGATATGGCATGTTGTAGACTTTTTTTTTTTTTTTGGCAATTTCTATGTACATTGTGCGTGAAAACATTAGAAAGGATGCTAAAAGAAGTGTGTCCAATCCTCCTCTAACTTTTTACAGTGCAATAATCAATTATCAACAAAACCAGCTGTCCGTCTCCCAGTTTAAATTTACTGAGTAAGAATTTTCCAAAGGCCCCGGAGAGGTCATGGTCATGAAAATTTGATCACAAAGTGTATGAACAGTGAATTGTCTCCTGTGATGACACATCCACATTAGCTCTTACTGTAAGATATAGGCATAAATTAACTCAAGAGCTACAAACACTGAGTTCAGAGTCGGTTATGTTTAACATTAGCACAATGTCAAAGTGGCACAGAGCACATTTTGGTCCACGCCAAAAGGACAGAAATTGGTTAGTGAGGTGTGTACCACCCAAATATACCACTTGCTGCTGTCGCTACAGTATACAAAAAGATATTGAGTAATCTGTCACATGTTTATGAGCGGGATTTCTCCAGGAACTGGATATTAGTGGACATTCATATCAAACCATACACATGCTTTCTGCTCTTTACTTGTAATAATTTTGTGGTTAAATCACTTTGTGTTAACTCTATTTCAGGAGTTTACAAGGGCTTACAACACTCTACTACATCTGCTACTATGCTCACAAGCCCATCACCAGTAACTATGACCCCTGCCCCTGCTAGCTTACCTGCGTCTAACAGTACGAACTCCACCACCACTTCTATCCATAATGCACACAATCCACTCAGTAATCACGGGAACAGTACTGCCAACGCCGCCTCTCAGCTCCTGATTAACAACAATCTGCGTCTGAGTGTCGCCACGCCCCCGATCGCCAGCATCAACTCCCGGCATCTTCCCAGAAGTCTCGGTGGAGTGCCGCCTGCTGCCTTAAAACTCGCAGCCGCTGCTAGCAATTGTCAACTTCCCAAAGTCACCACTGGGTGAGTGCACATACACGTCACGTGATTGGATTAGCTATATATAATTCTAAAAAAAAAATTCACCAAAATCAGAAAACAAGCTTAGAAATACTAAACGTTTGTTTTCTTTTTCTCAGGGAGAATCATGAGCAAGAAAAGCAGGCCCTCAACAGTATAGCGGAAAACACAGTTGCTATGGAGGTGACGTAGTAACCGTTGCCTGGGCGATCTTTTCCCTGCCCACTACATTCTTTTGGTGCTGTGCACCAATCATTTTTGGGAATGCAAAGAGACAGCCGGTTTCCACAGCAACTGTCAGACCTTGACAGCAAATCTCATCTTTTTTCCCCTTTTTAATATATATTCATTATTGTTAGAGAAGATTCATATGTAAATTATGAATATGGCGAATATTCAATGTACAGTAACTGCATATTTGTATAAAAAAAAAAAAATCCCTCCTCCACCCCACCAAATTCTTGTATATATGTTACTTGAATCCAGATTTGTTCATTTGTGATGTTTTGCACTTGGGAAATACAGAAATAAAAAAAAAAAATTATAAAAAAAAATTAATAAAATTAAAACAGAAGGGGTGGAAAAAAATAATGCTGAGAGAGTGGACTGTGTGTTGAGAAGGTGTGTTTCGGGCGAGAGTTCAGAGTCATTGCATTGTGCATGGTGAGGAAACCTGCTGTTTTACCTATTTATTGTGCTGTGTTTACACTTTTCTTTTTCCATGAACACTGTACCCTTATTTGTTCCTGTGTTGTAGGTGTTTGGGTAGTGACCGTTGTGTGTGTGGTTTTGTTTTGTTCTTTTTGTTTGTAATTTTTTTTTTTTTTAACTTTGTGAACAGCATCAGGTTCTTTATTCTACATTTCTGATGGATTTTTGCAAATCGTGTGAGTGAAACTCTTACCGACCCCAACACCCCCCCCCCCTTCTTTGTGTCTTTTTGTCTTTTAAAACGTTTATTCCCCCTTTTTGTGTTGAGTTTCATGTTGGTTTTGTTTGGAATGGGCTTTGTCGATTTGTCTCTCAGAGGGTTTTGGGGATGGTGGGTGGGGTGGTGTGTAGGAATCTTCCATTTAACTAACAATCCCAAAAGTGATAGACAGGTCATGAAGTCTTCACTCGGAAGCAATCTGTGGCTTCCACCTCAACTAAGCACTGTTTTTGTTTTGTTGACTTAAGTAATGATTATTGCTGCTTTTGTATAATTTCAGTTCCTTTTTTCATACTCTGAAATATAGCTCCCCTCCCCCACATAAGTTTCTTTGTACAAGAGACAGTTATTTTTGTATCTTTTTTTTTTTTTCTTTTTGCGTGTGTAATATTGTTTCAGTTCTTGTGGTGAAGCTTTGTGCTTCGCATGGTGGAAGACTTTTTTTTTTAAATTCTTGTCAGTACCCTTCACTGATGAGTGAATGATGATGACTGTCCATTCTTGCTGTGCCCGTGTCGTTATTTCAGCTGAACGGCACGCGAGATATCGAAGGAGCGGGAGGAGTCATCCAGCTCAAATCTCCGACAGACTCCAGACTATTTACTTTCCTAAAACCACAAGTTAAAAAGGTGTGCCTTCCTTTGGGAATATACTGCTTCATCTCTTCCATGAAGAGGATGGCTCTCGGGCAAGGCTGCAGTTCTGTGGTCCCGTGTTGTCCAGAGCCCAGATCTCCAATACTCAATCCACTGGCTGAACTGAACCACCATCTAGTCCAACCTGGTGGCTGACCGAATTAAACTATTAAAAAAATCATATTGAAAAATCAAGAGGGGAAAAGATGAGACCATTCACACAGAAATCTGATAATAAAGCCCAGGTTATTATATGTGATGAGCGATCTTTGTGTGGTGTTTTGTTTTTTTGTTCTCCCCACAAATAATTCCTACACAATGATGATCTTTACATTTACATAAATTCACGAATATTATAATATAATTATATAAATTATTATATAAAGTATAATCCAAAATGCTCCCCACAAACCAAAGTTTATTTATTTATTCCTCTTCAGTAATTGCTTTATCGCACTCTGGAATGGGCCGAGCACACACAGAGCCTGGGAGTTAGAGTACCTGGTGATCAGTCCACAGCTCGTATTCGTGGTAAATATCTAGAGACAAGTGTTTTTGGAGGAATGTCAATTATTTGGAGAAATCCTACAAAGGTAAAGGGAGTGCAGTATGAAACCGTACATGGAGTGTAAGTGTCTCTTAAAGCAAGTTTCCAGTATCTGTTATCTTTAACTTTCTAGATGCCAAACACATTTTAGTTGATCCATCTTTATCAAGCTATGATTAATTCAAAAGCATGGTGGTCACTTAAAACATGAATAAAACTGCATCATTTGGAAATTAAATTCTGAAACTAAATTCCTGCTTGTCAGTAAACTATTTAGTGACTTATCTGACCATTGTGTGACTGATACTTTATAAAATAAATTTTTAGAAAACCAAGGATTTCTGGCTCTGTATCATTAGGCTTTTCACAATTTGCAACAAAGATAAAAACAGACTTGCAGGGAATTGGAATTATTTTTTGAACTTTGCTCTTAGCTATGTTGAATGTTACCGTTGTAGTATAATCGAGTAAAATCTAAGCCACTGATTTGAAAACAAAATGTAATGCCTGTCCCGAAACAAGTTGCACACACTAATATTTTGTTGGACTTTCTTTTTGCTTTGATTATGGCTGACATCATTTAAATAAATGCCCCAACATTTATTTCTGTCCATAGACTTAAGCAATCAACTCCAGATCATAACACTTCCCTCCGCAGGCTTGTACAGTAGGCACTAGGCATGATGGTCACTTCCTGCACCCATCACTCTGGAACAGGGTAAATCTGGGATCATCAGACCCCGTGACTTTGTCCCAATCCTCCACAGTCCATCCTTTATGCTCCCTAGCACACTTTTCGCCAATTAGCTTCACTGCTAATTGGTTTTCTTAAGGCTCCACAGATGTTCAATCCCTCTTTCCCTCTTTGCATGGTGTGTGGAAATGTTCTTCCTGCACTATTAAATAGCTGTTAGAATTCTACTGATTTTTTTTTATTTATTTTTTTTATTCGATAACACAAAGCATTTAAGTGATCTGTATTCACTCTTATTCTGGATGTTTTTCTGCTGTGTGGAACAAATACCAGCCTGTCTGGTCCAACCCCACAGAAAAGCCAATTTAGTACAAATGTTTAGAAAGCAAAATGTTTAAGGTTGTTGATCAAGCTTCAAATCGCCCTCATCTCACATCCATGTGGTTTGCTGCATAAACAAGTCTTATCCATCCAGGCCCCACCTTGCAACTTACACAACATAAAGGATCTGCTGCGTGAAGAACCCCTTCATAGGCCGTGTGGAGTCCACGCCTCGATGGGTCTGAGCTGTTCCGTGGTAACTGTAACTTTACAGCTAGTCAGTGCACATGCCACATGCTCTTTGATTATTTTGAACAGTTGCTTGAGAAGAACCTCTGTAGAAGGATATACACCCACTGGCAAAAGTGAGTACGCCCCATTAATTTCAGCAAACATTTTAGTATATCTTTTAAAGGTCGATACTATAGAAATGAAACTTGGATATACTTTAGTAGTCAATGTGCTGCTTGTATAACTTGCTGCTTGCTGCAGTATAGATTTACTGACCTCTGAAGATAACTCAACATACAGCCATTATTGTATGTATTGTATGACAAAAGTGAGTACACCCTAAGTGATAACAGCTGTACATCAGTTGTACATCTATTGTAAGGGAGAGTATAAGTACTATATGTCTCAAGACCTGGACCTTATTGAGGATCCTCAAGCGGAAGGTGGCGAAGCATCATGTGTCTAACATCCAGCAGATCCGTGGAGGCGTGGAAGAGGATCGCAGCAACATGTGCAGCTCTGGTGAATTGCATATCCACGGAGGATTAAGGCCGTGCTAGATAACAAATGGTGCTCACACAAAATATTCACACTTTGGACACGGTTTTGACATGTTCACTTAGGGTGTAGTCATTTTTGTTGCCAGTTATTTAGACAATGAAGTCTGCATGTTGAGTTATTGTCTATGTATGTTGAGGACAGTAAATCCGTACTGCTATACAAGCTGCAAGTTGTTTACTCTAAAGTATATCCAATTTACATTTCTGTAGTATTGTCGCTTGAGAATACATAATGAAGTAGTTGGTTAAACGTGAGGGGTGTACTTACTTTTGTGAGATACTGTAAATGATCATGATCCTGTGTGTGTTTGAGACTTGGTTTATTTTTATTTTAAATCAACAAAAACGTATGTAAAGTAAAAAAAAAAATGTGGGGACATTTGGTTTGTCACCTCAATGTCAGATAGAAACTCTCGGATATGATCAACCTTGTGGAGAGATTTTGTTCCCACCAAGATTCACAAACAAGCCACACACAGACACACCACTTCAGACTTTTCCTTAATCCCTACTTGATGTTTGCTCATCATGTTACTCCCCTTCAGATTCAAAAGCGTGCTGAGAGCTCAGGCCTGGAGTGACAGTCTGACTCAGTGTGTCTACACCAATTCAGCTGAGACCAGAGCGTTTCTCTGTGACACACAGGTGACTAGCTCCACAGGGCCTAACATTTTAGCTCATGATGTTTCCAAGAACTTCCATAGAACTTTTTCCAACATGCCATTATTTATTTAACAAATATTAAGAAAAAAGAAAATACTAAGTACCCTCATGATTCAATGGCTAGTAGATCCAACTTTAGCAACGATACCGCAATCATTTCCTGTATGACTTTATCAGTCCCTCACATCATTGTGGAGGAATTTTTACAGCATTGCTTCATTACGGTTTTTAGCCATTCGCTTGTGCACAGCTCTGTTAAGGTCCTGCCACAGCATATCAATTGAGTTGAAGTCAAGTCTTTGACTAGGCCATTCCAAAACCTTTGATTCTTTTATTATTCAGCCATTCCGATGTAGATTTACTGGTGTGCTTCAGATCATTGTCATGCTGCATGACCCAATTTCCACCAAGTTTCAGCTGTCGGACAGATGGCGTCAGATTGCCTCTAGAATACCCTGAGGAGTATCACAGAGGAGTTCATGGTCGACTCAATGGCTGCAAGGTGCCCAGGTCCAACCCAAATCATCATCCCTCCATCGCTATACTTGCGCTGGGTATGAGGTGTTTCTGCTGAAATTCTATTAAAATTTTTGTTCAACATGGCACTGGGCATTAGGGCCAAATAACTCCACTTTGCTCTCATTTGTCTGTAGGACATTGTTTCAGAAGTCATTTGGTTTGTTCTGATGCAGCTTTGCGAACCTCAGTCGTGCTTTCATGTTCTGTTAGACAGAAGAAGCTTTCTCTTGGCACCGTATTTCTTTCAGTCATTCAAACTGTGCCGTCATGGACATTAATATTTCACATGCTCAGTAAGGCCTGTATCATCTGTATCATTGAATTGTATGATATTAAAGTGAATGTCTTGGGACGTCTACTCCTGGGAAAAACGTTTTCCACTCATGAATAATCTTTCTCACTGTAGAACTCCAAATTGTTTGACAACAATAACACTTTGTGCTGCAACGATTTCTTCTCTAAGATCATTGGTTATGCCTTTCTCTCTTGGCATTGTTAACATACACCTAAATGCTCCAGACCAGCAAACTGCCAAGAACTAGGTCTGCGGAAGAAAGACAAAGAGAAAAACAAGAAACACAAATACACTATGGAGCATGAGATACATACAACTCAGCTAATTAGTTAAATAATGAATCAGATAAACTTTAATGGGATTTCTTCTCATCAAGCGCTTCAGCGCTGACATTTTGCTGAGACGGCCTCACAGCACTGATGATTTTCTCTGCTTCGGGCAGACATTTGGCAGTAGTGACCTTCAAACCCTCTAGGAGAGTGATTCATCAACTGAGGAAATAGCCTGTGTGTGTGTGTGTGTGTGTGTGTGTGTGTGTGTGTGTGTGTGTGTGTGTGTGTGTGTGTGTGTGTGTGT
>JAQQZT010000006.1:16031756-16056823 GCA_030068275.1 Clarias platycephalus | reverse complement strand
CCCACCTCTGACTAGCGTTTACCCTCCTCTGACTAGCGTTTACCCACCTCTCCTCTGACTAGCGTTTACCCTCCTCTAGCATTTACCCTCCTCTGACTAGTGTTTACCCTTCTCTAACTAGCGTTTACCCACCTCTGACTAGCGTTTACCCCCCTCTAACTAGTGTTTACCCTCCTCTGACTAGCGTTTACCCCCCTCTAACTAGCGTTTACCCACCTCTGACTAGCGTTTACCCCCTCTGACTAGCGTTTACCCTCCTCTGACTAGCGTTTACCCACCTCTGACTAGCGTTTACCCTCCTCTGACTAGCGTTTACCCACCTCTCCTCTGACTAGCGTTTACCCTCCTCTGACTAGCGTTTACCCTCCTCTGACTAGCGTTTACCCTCCTCTGACTAGCGTTTACCCCCACTCTAACTAGTGTTTACCCACCTCTGACTAGCGTTTACCTCCCTCTAACTAGCGTTTACCCACCTCTAACTAGCGTTTACCCAATTCTAACTACCCTTTACCCACCTCTGACTAGCATTTACCCACCTCTGACTAGCGTTTACCCACCTCTAACTAGCATTTACCCACCTATGACTAGCGTTTACCCACCTCTGACTAGCGTTTACCCTCCTCTGACTAGCGTTTACCCACCTCTAACTAGCGTTTACCCACCTCTGACTAGCGTTTACCCACCTCTAACTAGCGTTTACCCTCCTCTGACTAGCGTTTATCCTCCTCTGACTAGCATTAATGCAGCTTTAAAATTTGCTAACACGACTCTAAGAACATCCTCTCTGCAGCTCGGGTTATTCATATTGTTTTGATAGATCAAACCATAGTGTGTTCTATCTTGTGCTGCTTATTCAGCATTTAATCGACCGTCTGTTGTGACCAATGACATTGTCTCTTGTGTCAGCCAGTTGATCAGTTAAAGTTTGACAATATGGATTTTTTGAAGTGAAATTTGAAAAATGGCATGCCACCTCCTGTCAAGGCCAGCAAAAGACTTTGAACACACACACACACACACACACACACACACAAAAGCTGTATATAAATACAGCTTTTGTGTGTGTGTATGTGTGTCCATCCTTCAATCTAGAAACCTCTGTAGTCTAACTAGGGACTGTGGAGGCCAATGGTGACTACCATTTTATTTGTGGTAAACCATTAACCTCCAGTAGAAACCCCTTGAATAAATTCCAACACATCAAATACCTGGACTTTCTGGATTTGTTCATAGTGATGTTTGACTGCATGTCAGAAATGGTCAAAAGAGATGCATCATAAGGCTCGTACTGAACATTGAAGGTCATCCCAAGAAGTACCAAATTACTGACCCTCAAACACACACACAAAAAAAAGATGGATTCAATCAATATGGATGGCAAGATGGATTCAATCAAGTATCCTTGAAGAAAATGTCATGCCATCTGTGAGGAAGCTGAATCTTGGGTTTCATTGGACCTTCCAACAGGACAATAATCCCAAACCTACTTCAAAGTCCACCAAGGCTTGGTTTCAGATGAAGTCCTGGAGGGTTCTAGCGTGGCCATTACAGTTGCTGGACTTAAATCCAAGAGAAACAATAAAAAAAAAACTGTTGCTTAAGAATCTAACTGGAGGTCATTATCCAAGGGGAATGGCCTAAGGTCCCTCAGAAACACTGGCAAAAGCTAGTATCTGGTTATATATCACAATTGCAATAGGTCATAATAGCTAAAGGGGGCCTCATATATGTTTGAGGCAGCAATGTGGCGTAGTGGTTAGCAATGGTGCTTTGTACATCTAGGGTCAAGGGTTCGATTCCCGCATTGCGCCTGTGTCCGTAGAACACAGTTTTCCCGTGTTTGCTGGGTTTCCTCTGGGTGCTCTGGTTTCTTCTTCTACATAACATTTAGAAATGCCTTGCATCTCCAAGGTCCGGGTTCGATTGTAGCCTCGGGTCTGTGTGCATGGAGTTTGAATGTTCTCCCCATGCTTGGTGGGTTTCCTTCAGGCACTCTGGTTTCCACAATCCAAAGACATGCAGATTAGGCTAACTGGCGTTCCCAAATTGCCCGAAGTGTGTGAATTAGCGTGTGTGTGTATATATGTGTGCCCCCATGGATTGGCACCTCTTCCAGGGTGCACCCCGCCTCTTGCCCTAAGTCTCCTGGGATTGGAGATGCTTCTCATCAAGTGGTTGAATAATTTTGATAAGGAAGTAGTCATTAAAAATAGCATTTTGCATTGAAACCTTTGGTGGAGAAACCATTTGTTATATTAGTTTTTGTTTAATCTATTTAAATTGCCCTGGTTTCACTGATTTATTACAAACAACTGCAAGTTAGTAATTTTGGACAAAAGCTTACTTTCAATGGGGGTTGAATAATTTCAAGCACAATTGTAAAAAAAAAAAATAATAATCATAAGAATAAATATATTTCATTTTCTGTATGTGTTTGCAGGTATGATTCCTGGAAAACCCACCACAACAAATGGGATTTTGTCTTTATATTCTATTCAGTTTGATTATTTTGGAGTTCTTTTATATTTAAACATGGCATGCAATGTTGCATGTTGAACATACGAGCTTGCCGACCGTGAAGCAAATGTGACTAGAATGTTAGCCTATTCACAGCATGTCTGTATATCAAGTTCAAATGAGAGTGGCTCTACACCAGCTCTTATTCCCTCTCTCTCTCTCTCTCTCTCGCTCTCTCTCCTTGGACAAGAGGTTTTCCTATTTTTGACTTGTCTCCCTAACTTGTCATCAACAGCGATTCATTTATTCATCCTTTCTACCAGCACTCATCAGTGTGAATCTAAGTAAAGAGGAATTACGACCACTCATCACATGTAGGGGACCAGGAACCTCTCACATGGACCTCACACACAAGGCATGGGCATGTAATTACATTAAAATGATCTATATCTTTATAAAATAATCCATTATTCGCCACACGAGATAAATGGCTCTTTTCGCTAAAGAAGAATAACAGTCTTTGAGGACTTGTCTGTAATCTCTTAGCCTTTATGCAAGATCGGCTCCATCATTACATTAACCTCATTCAAGTCAGAAAACGACATGCATGAAAATGTATCCCTAATTCCTGTACAAAGCGATAATCACTTAACACTTGTCCGACTGCCAGACTGCCATTCAAACTTACATAAGCAAATTAAAGAAGCAGCAAGCATTTTCACACCACAGATTTTAGTATGTAGAGTGGAAAGCATGACCGAGAGAAGAGAAGGTAAGCTAATAGTGTTTTTAAAGCGAGAGGACTGAAAGACATAGTCAATGTGGAACTATGAAATATTTATTTTTCCTTTCTCACAAGCTCTTTACTGGTTTCACTTAGAGAAAACGGTTCGATAATGCACTACCGGCTGCACAAGGCACATCATAGGCATACAGATAAAAGTGGGTATTAAAAAAAAAGCGTCCATGTCTTTAGAAATTCACTCAAGTAAAACTAAAAAGGAATGAATTCTCGTTTAAACTACGCTTACAGATACAATTTGTACTGTAAATATGTTTGAGGCAGCAATGTGGCGTAGTGGTTAGCAATGGCGCTTTGTACATCTTGGGTCGAAGGTTCGATTCCCTCCTTGCGTCTGTGTGTGTAGAATACAGTCCTCATGTTCTCCCCGTGTTTGCTGGGTTTCCTCTGGGTGCTCTGGTTTCTTCCCACAAAACATAACATTTAGAAATGCCTTGCATCTCCAAGGTCCGGGTTCGATTGTAGCCTCGGGTCTGTGTGCATGGAGTTCGCATGTTCTCCCCATGCTTGGTGGGTTTCCTTCAGGTACTCTGGTTTCCACACTCCAAAGACATGCAGATTAGGCTAACTGGCGTTCCCAAATTGCCCGAAGTGTGTGAATGAGCGTGTGTGTGTGTATATGTGTGCCCCCATGGATTGGCACCTCTTCCAGGGTGCACCCCGCCTCTTGCCCTAAGTCTCCTGGGATTGGAGGGAGTGAGTGTACAAACACAAAATGACATCTGTTCTGCAGTGATCCCATACTGCTTCCTTTGCATGCATGGATGAAGTACAGATGCAGATAAATTGTGCATAACAGATGGTCCACATTCAGTAATTACACACCTACAAAGTTCACCTAATATATAATAGGTTTACCTAATGAAATGGCCCTAAGTGAATGTATGTGCATTCTTGTGTGTGTGTGGGAGAGAGACTTGATCACTTTGTTCCCTGATGGTATGCATGCTGTGCTTCTGTTGCACTGCACATCTGTCAACACAACACATCTGATCCTTAAATGCTGAGTAAAATTCATGATTTGTTCATATTTACATTTCAAATGATCTGTTAGGAAGTGCATGCAGACTCAGAGACACGTTTCTATTAATCTACTGACATTAGTGACACGCATCGTGCGTGTGCATGTGTGTGTGTGCGTGTGCATGTGTGTGTGTGTGTGTGTGTGAGTGAGGGTCTCACTAGGTGCTTGTTAGTGTTTTATCCCCTGCATCCCACCCTCAGCTCAGCTGTGTCAACGCCTGTCTCTGAGCACCAATAGGGTTAATTAAATGTGTGTGTCTGTGTGTGTGTGTGTGTGTGTGAGAGAGAGAGACAGACAGGGAGTAAGAGAGCTAGACAAGCAAAAACAGAGGGATAATGAGCCAGCTGCAATAAAGTGTAATGATTAATTTTAGCACAAACAAATTGACTTGCTATCTCGGGTGTCATTAAATCGGAGAGATGATGAGGTGTGTGTGTGTGTGTGCATGTGTGTTTGAGTGTCTGTGTTAGAGGGAAACAAAAAGAGGAAGTAGAATGTTCATGGAGAGGATTAATTAAAGTCACTTCAGGTTTTGCTTGTTTTGCTTTTAATCAGCTATTCTGGGATGTTTATTCTTATGTTGTTGTTTGTTTGGTTACAGTGGTCAAATTTTAATTCGTATTATTGTTATCTTTATTATTAGCAGTAGTAGTGTTGTTGCAGTTTTTATAGCATGACGGCACGGTGGCTCTGTGATTAGAGCTGTCGCCTTGCACCATCAGGGTTAAGGGTTCGATTCCCGCCTCGGGGTGTGTGTGTGCATGTTTGCATGTTCTCCCCGTGCTTAGTGTGTTTCCTTCGGGTACTCCGGTTTCCTTCCATATTCCAAAGACATGCAGATTAGACTAAGTGCCCCCCCCCCCCCACAGGGTGTCCCCTGTCTCCTGGGATCTCCTGGGATCTGCTCCATAACCCTTGGTACCATACCAGACCCAGTATACAGGATGAAGTGGTAGAGACGATTAATTAATATATGAATGGTTAGGTTAAAGTTTTTATAGTTATTACTTATTTTTAATAAGCATTTGAACAGAATCAGTTTTAAATTACTAACATATCCAAACACATATCCTGACGCTGTACCTATAGTGTAATAGTGTAGTGTCAGTGTACAGTCAGGAATTTTTTATGGCTTTAGTACACAGTTACTATACTGTTGTATGATGAACAGAATATGTGCCTGGATGGATTAAGTTTATAAATCACATGTGTCCTGAGGTGGTATGTGAATTTTATTTCACACCTAAACAACCCTACTTCCACAGACTTCTATTCACTTCCTTTAGTAATAATTCAATTTCTTAGTAATATAATTTTTTTTATTATTATTTATTTATTATTCTTTTTTTTTTTTTTTTTTCCATTCATACACAAAAATCTATGGACAACTTTGTGCTGTGAAACTGTTAACTGGCCTTGAGTTGCATAAGCTGATAGAACACTGGGACGACAGTGAGTGCTACAAGCGCCCCATAGTGGTTAATAGAGGTATTACATGATGTTGACAAATTTTCAAATGATGGAAATGACAAATTTCTTAAAAATCTGTTATGAGTTACAGTAGATATACTGTAGATGTTTTAACCAATCCTAATAGGTCTTTTACATATCCAGATTAAATAGTAATATATTTGGACTTAATCCTTAAGATTGCATTTATAATTATTGGGCCTTTTTGATTATTTTGCATAATTATTGTAATATTCATAGTCAGTTCCTTAATGATTGCAAATTGTCTTATGAATGTTTTATTTCATGTATTAGCATTTATTAAGTAAATAAATTACTTTGTATTTTGGGATAATTACATGGACAGACTACACAAATAGAGATGGTAGTGGTGATGGTGATGACATTACTGTAAGTCAGCCAGTCTGATCAGTTATAAATAATTAAATGATAGTAAATAAACCAGACATAATGTGATCTCCCTGAGCTTGGTGGGTTTCCTCCGGGGGTTTCCTACGGTGTAGGTTGATTGGCATTTCCAAATTGTCCACTGTGTGTGTCTGCGTGTTCCCTGTGATGGATAGCCACGCCATTCAGAGTCTACCCTGCCTTGTGCATTAAGTCTCCAGGCCCCCTGCGACCGACAGCTACAGATACAGTTCATATATAAATATAGATATAGATAAACATAGATATGTATAACATGTGTATATGGTGTTTAGCAGTGCGTGAGTTGGTGCCAGCGGTACAGGCCCAGCCAGTCTGATCAGTTATACACTCATGTAGCCTGCAGGGGTCAAACAATTAACCTTCAGAATATTGAAAGCAACAGTAGAATACTAACACAACTGCTTGTACTGAATCCGAGGACGTTACTATAGTAACTTGCACTGAAATCTGAAGACATGTCTCTGCTTTCACATACTTTCCGTTGCTAAGGGAACTTCATTCATAATTTTCGATTGAAAAAACGCACTGCAGGAAGGGGGAAAAAAAGCTTTAGTTCAGTAGGTGAGGATGTATAGTACTCTCGATGTATGTTCATATGTAGCATTCGGATGCGTTTAGGCGTGATTAAATGTCTCATAAACCAGTTGGGTCGTAGCTGTGATGCATCACTTCATGATTTCTTATATATTAAATGTCACTAATATCACTGAATCTACGGTGATACTCTCACTCAATCCTCTATACCATTTTATCCTGTATACAAGGTAGACAAGGGACCTGGAGACTCGGGCACGAGGCTGGCTACACGCTGTAAGGGGTTCCCATCCATCACAGGGCACACACACTGTATACACACACGGCGATTATCCTAATCTGCATGTCTTTGGATTGTGGGAGGCATGCACACACAGACCCCAGGCGGGAATCGAACCCGGACCCTGGAGGTGTGAGGCGACAGTGCTAAACACGCACAGTGTGAGAGACAATACATTTTAATTGAATTTTAATAACCTGTGATCGATATATGACAGATTTGGTTCAGAATCTGTGGTGGTCATAGCATAAATGTCAGTATTCCGGTGACACAGACGTGTCCATTGACATAGGCAAAGGCAAATCATCTGGTTAGTCTATTTACACATACACAGATCATTACAGCCCTAATCACTACTGCTGCAAAACATCTAACATGATCCTTATTAAAGGTCTTTTAAATCCCTGACCCGGAGAGGCATAGCTACCAGAGGAATGGTAAACAGGATGGGACGTGCCTTTCCTAATCCATTAGCACCTGTATGAAGATCTAGTGAACAAGCAGGTAGGTTATAATAAGCATAATAAGCATTATAGTCTGTTTTCCAATGATTTTGTTCTCTATTAAACTATGATAGCAGATTTTAAGCTGGAACTCTCAGGTGATGATTTTATAATCTTGTTAACATCACATATTATTCCTGCAAAACATCAAGATAACATTTATCACTTTTTATCAGTGTATTGCAGACGAGCAGTAACTAGACATTTAAAATGTACAAAAAGTATGTTAATCTGGGTTGAATTTTTTGTTTGTACAGTAGCGAGTAAGTACGTTACTAAGTTTGCATATGACTCACTGCTGGGTCATTTCTGTCCTGTTTCTCCTAATGAGCCTGTATTATGCCTGTATGGCACTTTGTGTGACAGGGCGTTTACACCGTGTTGGTGTATTAACATTCTATTGTTGCAGAAAAACCTTAACTGAAGCCTATGGAGAGATTGCAGCGTACAGTAGAAGCACAAGCGTGTGATCATTGTGAGTTTGTGAGTGTGTGTGAGTATTCGGCCTTCAGTAATGCATCGGCCCTGTGATGTGTGATTATCTGAACTGTGTCTGTATAATTTAAACCCACTTATGGGACCGTGCCCTAATTAGTTCCTGTAATTAAGGGAAACACTGTGACAGAAGGCTGAGGAACAAATGAAGAGAGAATGAACAGTAATGAATGCTTTGTCCTTCCCCCAGTTCCCTTTCTTTTTTTTTTTCACCATGCACTTGAGCTCGTCTTACTCCCTGTATAGTTACATTTATGAATCTTTTCATCTCATTTTTAATTACAGTGCGTCTCGTTTCATTTCGGATGCATGCTGTGCTGATTCTGCTCTGTGTATTTTAAAAGAAACACATTAAAACCAGAATTTCAGGGTCTATATAATGCACACTGTGTAGGAAATGAAAGCCCTTTTCAGACATAATTGTGGAGAAATTGAAATAATAATTGCCTTAAATCGTTCGCATGTTTCGGTTAAAGTTGAAAATCCTTTGAGCAACACAGAATGCGAAAGGTTTGTTGTTACCAGTCATGGTATTTCTCTATGATTCAGAATATGACACAAAACCATAGCATGAGTATCGAACATTTCACACACAATATTACAGCAGGCTAGAATCATTGACATTCTATTGTTTATTGTATCATCGCTTACAACATCATTCAGTTTGCTGGAGAGACTGGAGCCTATCCCAGGAGCCACAGGGCACAAGGCATGGAACACCCTGGATGGGGTACCGACCCATCACAAGGGCACTGGCACAAAAACACTCAGACATTACAGGCAATTTGGAGACGCCAATCAGGCATCACTGCATGTCTTTGGGCTGTGTGAGGAAACCAGATTACAAGCAAGAATTAATAGAGCGTGCAAACTCCATGCACACAGACCTACAGTACCCTGTGGTAACTACTAAGCCACCGTGCCCCCCCTACTGCCCATGTCTATAATCAACCATAAATTATCCATATAAAAGGAAAATATTGAAAGGTTTGTGTGCAACTACATGTAAATGTTATTTTGTGAATATTTACTGCTTTCAACCTACACATTTATATAAAGAAATAAAAAAAAATATTGTATGAAAAATTGGATATATACTATGTTATTAATTTTTTTTTTTTTTTTTTTTTTTTTTTTTTTTGCAATATTTAAAACCAGTTCATCTCTTTGAGTAGTAAAAGCACAAACTGTGAATTTCTGTTTAAAAATAAATAAATAAAAAGGTCACATATCATTACAGGACCAATAATGTGAGTAATGTAAGTTCTTGTTGCACATAAAGGCTAAGAAACCTTTCGCATTTTAGCTCATCTGAAAGGAACTGGGTAACATTACCAGTGTGGAATATATCCTGAGACATCCAGAAGGCTTACGTAGTGGCTTACAACATTCTTTCGTTCTTTATTTATGCCCAGGAGTGTTTAATTATAAAAAGATTACAGAACATATGGTTCTTTTTTTTTTAAATCCATAGACATTAGGAATTTCAACATAGTGAAGTTCTACAAAGCTGCATATGTTATCTTGTTATGTGTAACATTCTAAAAAGCAAATGTGTGCTATGCAAATAGTAAAAACTGAATGGCATGTAGGCATTCATCCAAATAATAAGACAAGTGTTTCTATACAGACACAGACAAGTTCTCCAGTCGTGGCCCATCCCACAGATGGTATCTATGTTTTATGTGTGTGTGTGTGTGTGTATATGTGTGTGTGTGTGTTCATTAAACTGTATCATACGTGCACAGACCATAATATTGAAGGGTTGTTTCAATATTCAATACCAGACCTTTATGTTAACGTTTGCATTCATTCACGTGACAGGGTTTTAACAGGGCCAGTCAGTGCATATATTTGGTTTATCCAGCCTCAGGATGTGAGTCCTATATACTGCATTCTACAGCTCTTAGAGTGAGAGAGAGACCAAAAAATGTGTACACACTTTAACATGATAAATATATCCCTGTCTTTTGATGGTCACATAATAACATCAACCATATTGCGACTACTGACATCTTCAGAGGAAACATGATACTACACACTGCTGCCATAATTGGATTTAAGTTTTAAGGGCATAGATAACAACTATTGAAGTTAGTATTCATTTTTGGGCCTCGCATTCATTCATTCATCTTCTATGCCTCTTGTCCTGTACAGAGATGCGGTTGGTGTGGAACCTATCCCAGAGATTTTGGACATGAGCCGGGGTACACCCTTCCAATCCATTGCAGAGCACACACACACACACTACGGCCAATTCGGGAATGCCAATTAACCTAATCTGCATGTCTGTGGACTGTTGGAGGAAACTGGAACACCTGGAGGAAAACCACCACACCATATGCATAATGCATCCCATGCACATCCGCTCCCATACACCACCGCTCCCATATTTCCACCTGCTGAACAAACTTCCTGTTTCTCACTCTGGTTTCCTGCTGGCAGGCACACACACACACACACACACACGCACACACGCACGCACGCACGCACGCACGCACGCACACACACACACACACACACACACTCTCGCTCTCCTTTGTAGTCAGTTTGCCTTGTTTGCCTAATGTACAATTTCCCATGCCTGGTCCTGAAGCACCCCCTGTCCTTGTGCATTTGAGTGTTTTCTCTGATCTATCACACCCAGTTCAATTCAGAAAGGGTTGTTAAATAGCTGATTAGGTAAATCAGGTGTGTTGAAAGCAGAGAAAACAAAAGAACTGTAACACACAGGTTTATAGGTTTAGTTCAATAGGCAACAATTTTATATGTAGTTTTTAAACCACCCCAACAATATACAGTATTGACCATAATAATTAATAATAGAATAATGTAAAAGTCCAGAACAAAAAAGGCCACCTTACAAGTTACATTATAACTATTGTGAAACCGATAACCTGCATGAAACCTGACCTATGAAGCCTATAATATCGCACAGATCCTGAGCTTTAGCTTGTAAAGTAAACGTTCAGTAAAAGCTGCCCTCACTGAAAAAACGTCCTCCGAAATCTTTTGTGTTATTTGCAACAATAGAGATCAAGTCCTAGCCCTACAGGTCTTGATGGTAAAACAGTCTCCTGACTCAACACAAAGATTGCTGAACTCAGTCATGAATAACAGAACAGGATTTTGGTTTCATCATATCTATACAGAGTTGTTTGCCCGGTTTCTAGACTCGGGATCAAAACAAATATAGGCGTTTGCTTAGAACTCCATGTGTCTGCCACTGTTGCCACCGCAAATTACTGCAATTCATGATTGCTTTGTGTTTGATCAATAACTGAGTTTTGTGTTTGATCAAGGGGAATAGCATGCTGCAGTTGGTTTTATAGAGGCGATAAAAAATATAGTTTGAGCTAGTTTGGTGTAATTATTTTTTCAAATATTACATTAAGCTTTGATCAAACGCCGTATACAGTCGGAAGTACTTATTATGCTTAGGCCTGCTTAAATGATCATAGTCAAAGTCCAATTTACTTTTTCCTCAAAAATGAACAGGAATTACTTTAATTCTTTAAAGCTAATTATAAAAAGCATACATAATCCCAACTTGCACTGCAGTTGCAACCTATAATAAATTAGTTTAGTTTCATTTTAGTTGACGTGTACTGTAACTTCAGGACAATAAATAATTTCATCAAATGTTTCAGATGTACATTATAAACTGATTTGGATCTGGCTTGTGTGTTTACAGGAATATAAACACCTCATCGAATAAATATGATCATGATAATAGTCTGTTACAGAGCTGCCTTAAAGCTGCAGAATTGTAAGTTTGATCCTAAGCTCATGTTCATGTCCATGCATAGTTTCTGTGAATAGTCTCCTTGTGCCTGCATAGGATTAATCTAGGTTCTTCCTCTCAATTTCCAAAAGCATTTCAGTACCCGGATCAGTTATGTTAAATTGCCCCTGGTGTGAGTCTGTCATTGTGTGTGCATGATGTGCTGGAATAGATTGGTATCCCATCCAGGGTGTGTCCCCATCAATGTTGAAAACCTAAAGACTCTCACTAGATTTGGTGATATTTTTAGGCCCTTTTAGCAACTTAAGTTAGTTCACTCAACTCACAATCTGTGTGTAATATCCTGCAGACTTGTGCTTGTGACTAGTCGCTAATCACCCGAGTTTGTTCCACTGCACTTCTTTGTTTTGAACTGTGAGGAACTAAAGTGGATGATCACAAAATTATTTCTTTCATTAAATAAATCACTTCTAGTCACGTCACGAATACTATACCTGTAGGTGTATCATGGTCAAAGCAAGCAATCAATAATATGCAGACTATTTTAATTCAAGGTGTAAACCACTGTTAATACTTAAGAACAGAAAGGCAGATTAAACTTTGCTGAAAACACTATCAAAATGATTGCCCAGTTCTGTTCTAATACAATCAACCGGCAATACAGGAACAGAAGTATATGGAGCATATCACATAATCTATAAGACATGGCATTGTTGTGGCTTTGGCATGTATGGCTGCCAATGGAATTGGGTCTCTGGTGTTTTTTGAGGATGTCAATAGGAGTAGAAAGGTGAATTCTGCTCAAATTCAGTCAAATGCTGCTAGACTGGTAGGACAGGACTTCACAGAACAGATAGTTAGTGACCCAAAATGCACCACAAAAGCAACCCAAGGCAAAGAAATCGAATGTTGTTAAAGTGTTGTGTCTGTCACCTGACCACAACCAAACTGAGCAAGCTTTTCACTTAGTGAAGACAAAACTGAAAGCAGAAAAAAAAACTACCTGCAGTAAAGGCCTGGCAAAGCAGCTCAAGGGAGGAAATGCAGCATTTTTATAATGTCCATGACTTCAAGCAATTATTGGATATGAATGATTTACAACCAAGCATTAAAAAAAACACCTAATATTTATAATTTTACATGTTAAAAAAAAAAGCTACTGATTAAGCTAATATAAGCATGTCTCATACAAATATTTGTGAATCCTAAATGGTAATTGCAATATTTGTTAAACCCTGTAAAAAAAAAAAAAATTCACATCACATCTCACAGAACCATTGCATGACTGCCAAAGTACTTTATTGAGCCTAAGTCTTTTGAGCATGCTTAAGCAATATTTCTCAATTATAAAAATAAATAAATAAATCTCTGCCTCACACACACACAGTGTTCCTGGGTTGTTGCAGGCTCTGATCCCCTGTGACTCCGACCAAGGTGTAAGTGGGACTGGAGATTAAGATTCAGTTATTTGTCTCATGTACCTTACAGCACATGGTGAATCAGAATACAGCAACCCTGGAGCAGATAGGGTTAAGGGCCTTGCTCAAGGGCTCAACAGTGGCAACTTGAACCCCTGACTTTCCAATCAGTAACCCAGAGCCTTAACAGTTTGAGTCACCACTGCCTCCAAAACAACTTCGAAGGGACTCGAACCCTCAACCTTCTGATCCGAACTCAGACGCCTATTCGTTAGGTCACCATAGTGCCTAATATTTGAATAGTTAAGTCCGCTCTGCTGTAGTCAAAACAAGACTTCTAGATTTCTTTCCCCTCATCACTTATGGGCTTGCTAAAAAAAAAAAAAAAAAAAAGGGTTGAGAACATGTGCCCTGGTGTTGTTTTGTAGCTCTGCATAATACAGATCAAGTAATAAATGAGTGATCAACGGTAGTTTTTTTTTTTTATACAGTAAGTTCATGTTAGTCTCTCGGTCACAGATGTGTCCGTGTTCCCGGTTTATCCTCCCATGTGAATGTGGCCAGGCCTAATTCCACAGAGATGATGATAGCTGAATGAGGTTATGGCTAGTTTGCGAGTTTTGTTAACGGTTATATACAGTGACAGCGAGCGGAAGTCAAAACATGACCTTACGACGTGGCAGCCGTACATTGTCAGCAGGAACGACTAGACAGTAAGATCGTGATAGTTCTAATAATGAATGTGTGAGATTTGCTTTCGTGATTGTTGTTATGAGACGCAACCGCCCCCTCGGGACACAGCGGTGACGTCACCGAGCATCCGAGCTCCGCCAGAGAGAGAGAGAGGGCGAGGGAGGGTCTGAGCTTAGCGTGCGGTCTCAGGTACACACCCCGCAATGGCTTCAGGATTAGGGGGGCTGTGAGGCTTGAAAATAAAGAAACATATTCATATTTATCTTCTCGAGAACACCTCACGTGAATATACGTGTGCGTTGTGAGCTCGCACAGCGCGTGGCGGGGCGCGGCCTCCTCCTGGAGCAGGATCTCGGCAGTGTTGTGACACCCCATCAGCTCTGGGGGAAGAAAGATGGCGGACCCGGCGGAGTGCACCATCAAAGTGATGTGCCGCTTTAGGCCACTAAACAATTCCGAGGTGGAAAGAGGGGACAAATATATTCCTAAATTTCAAGCAGAGGACAACGTGGTGGTTGGGGTAAGTCGGCGGAAATGTCAGTGTGCGGGTTTTTTTTTTTTTTTTGCTAGCTTGCTAGCTCACTGTACCCTTGGCTGTAGCTGGCTAGCTAGCTGTAGCTACGTTGCTAAACGGAAGCGCGCCCATTGTAGGCCAGCCAATTCCCAAACCTTCTTCAATCAACAGTGTGGGTAAACCACAGGGTTTGGACACGTAACATGTTAATAGTGATATTTACCATAATGCGCTAGTTAAATTTAACTCCAATGCCTTTATTGTAACCTTGACAACCAGTTAACGTTTGCACTGATCACAGGTATTACGAGTTGCCGGCTAAGTCGCTAGCTACATTCGCGATAACGGGCGACAATTGTTGTCCATGAATGACTTCATACTTAGCTTGCTAACTTTGGACTGTGTAGCAAGCTAACCTTAGCCGTTTAGCAAGCGAGGCTAAGCTAGCTAGCCTGGTCAGATGTGTAGCATCATCCTTTGGCCCTGCCTTTCAAACACTGCGACGAAAGACAAGACAAGACAAAGCTAACAAGCTAACGCTGCTTATGCAGGTTGAATTAAAGATCAGTGATTAAAGATTAGGAACGCGCACAGGGTGTATTTTATTTCTTTGTGCTGATCTGGAGATAGCTAACCGGTTAGCCACCCACATATCCGCAACTTATCGGCCTTTTTTATTCATTCGCTCTCGCTTGGTGCATTGGTAACGTCGACAGCGGTAACACTGCTAATGAGTGTGAAACGTATTAAAGCTTCAACCAGAGAACACATCAGCAGGAATGATGAAGTGTGTGTATATATATATTCATGATTTTTCCGGCGTCTTGATTAACGTTATTTCATTTTTAGCCGAAGCCAGTTGGCACAGCATCACAGCTGCGGCTTGTCCATCATCCAGCACTTGGCCTACTTTAATCTCTCATGGCAAGTTAGACAAAGAAAATATAAAGCCTGATAATTTATCCCTTTTACCATCAAATGTCACTTAGTGGTCGTTCTTGTGCTAATTGACGCTAAAAGATGAGTAATTACGTAAATGTGTTTGGTCTGTGGTCACGACCCATTCAGACGTGGTGCGTACTCAAGTGCAAAAGTTTGCATCCCCAACCAGTTTTAACGTTTGAAATGTCCATATGGTGTACAGTTTACACGCTCAAATCCAGAAATATTTTTTTAATTATAAGAAGTTATAAATTAAGCTGCAGTAAGAAAAGGTCTGAAAAGCAGAAATCCAAAGGTTTTTTTTTTTTTTGTTTCATGATTTTAAAGCAGGCAGTGTGTGACATCTGACAGATAACTACGTAGAAGAATGAACAAAGATTAATGAAAGAACAGAAGTACCCGAGTTCAAACAAAGACGCCTAAAGGTGCCTAGACGCTGAGGTAATCCAAAATCATGATTGACGCCACTGATTGTTGTGGCACCTTTAAAAGGGACGCAGAGACGTACAAGAGTAATTAGATCACGTTCAGGAATATTTTTATTATTTAAAGCTTTCATTAGATAGATAAATAAATGCTGTATTAATCCTGAAGGAAATTCCAAACATTCAGTAGCAACACAGTACCACAGTACGCATATACAGTAGTTACAATGTGTAGATCATAGATCAAAAAAAAAAAAGTAAACATGTGGGAGATGTCCCAAGCTTAAACAGAAATTACTAAGAGAGAAACAAAATATAATATGTCAAAAATTTGATGAGTATGTGCAAATCTAGACAGTGGAGATGAATATTCAGTGGACTTAACAGTGCATATTGATATGTGCAACCAAGTTATAGCAATTAAAAGGGGCAGCAGTGCAAAAAGTGAGTGGAGACCTTCGTCTGTTACGTAGGAGAGCTACATGTATAACCGAGGATGAGTTGTGGTTGAGGGACCATCATGACCAAGAATCCCAATCACGTCCCCAGGCACCCTAAAGTGGAGTTAAAGCACCGTCAGGCCCTAGTAACAAAGGATTTCCTGGGTCTATCAGTAGTCTGTCACTGAACATGTTCTTCTGCTTGGCGAAAGCTCCATACAGTGGGTGACTGGTGTTGGACATGCTGGACAGCATTTTGTTTAAAGACCTCCTTTCCAGCACCAGCTCTATTAAGTCAAGCTTAACGCCAACTCAGCTGCCCTAACTATTCCAATCATGTGACTTTTTGAAGTTCCTTCCCCAACACACTACAGCATGGAAGAGAATACCGGCCAGCACTGATCAGTAGAGCTCTGTACTAGCTTTTTGCAGATACTAAGAGTCCAGTTTCCTCATCACCTTCCTCAATGGTAACGTGTAGTAGTGTGGACACAGTCTGACAAGTCTATTATGATTTTGTCTGCACCAGGTTATAAAATCCTCCACAATGTTCCTATACTCCTCCATTCATCCATCCCTGATGCATCCCACAATGGCAGTGTTATCAGAGAACTTCTGCATGTGAAATGAGACCAAGCTGTGCCTGAAGTCAGAAATGTACAACATTCACTTAATGCAGGAACTGAAACTGTGAATCCCCCATTGTTATTTTTTTTGTAACTACTTAAAAAAAATTGTCTGGTCTGATCTGCACTTAATATTTAATCAGAGTTTTTCTTACATCTATAGTTCTTTGGTTTAATGAAGCTTCTTGCAATGTATGTACTTCTAATTAATCCCCATTTGAGTGAATTCTAACATTTTCTGTTGAAATCTGATGTGTGTGTGTGTGCGCGTTTCCCTTATCCTGGGTGATGGGTGTCTGTTTTCCTCTTATTCATGTTCAGACTTCTTGTTTTAATGTCAGTCATTGTAGTTTTGCCCTCCATTGTTGTGTGCACTTTACTGGGCTGTGTAGTTATTAGCCCAAAGCATTATATGTTAAATTAAAATGCGTTTTGATGAACTAATAACTGTATGAGAAAAGTCCTAGGAGATAATCTTACAACAACAAAAGAAATGAACCAGTGTGCCTAGCCGAGTCTGCCGCATCAGCTTTATTTTGCAGAGCTTATGGTGTGATGTTGGTGTAGACATGATTACTTTCCTCATAACGACTGAAGAATGGTTATGAACATTTGATGGGTTTTATTTCATATATTTATACTACTAAACATTCAGAACTGGGGTTGTGTAATACATTTTTATTATTGGAGCAGTTGTAACACAGTTAAAGTGCACATTGAGCTATATACTGTCAACTAATAAGGAAGATCCAAGTCTTGATGTTTCATTTTGTCAAGCGAATAAACGCACTATGGTGTATACTGCTTGAATTACCTGCTGATTTTGAATTTTAAGCATTCTCCTGATGTCATTTTGACAGAATAGACTTTATTAGTCCTGTATTACTGGTGTTTAAATGAGATAATATCTTGTATATGAGGATGGTCACCCTTCCTGTTTGACAGCATGATGCAAAATTCAATGATCTAGCTAAATTGTGGACATGTGGTCATCCGTTCCCATCTTGGAAGGCCCGAGTCCAACACGTCATGGTGATTTTCCTGCTATGTGAGGAAGGGAGGAGAGGAAAAAAGGTATAAGAGAAAATTCCTGAGCTGTTGTCAGTAGTCCTGAAATCCTGCAGGAGAGACAGACAATCTGTCATGAGTCTCAGGGTTGGAATTATCAGGAAATTCAGTTGTTTAGTACATCGTACAAAATATTTTTTGATCATGTCATCAAGGCATCCTGCTGTATTTCACATTATGTAATGTATTATGGTGTGGTTTTATTTCCCAGATCACATGAAACAACAAACAATTTAACCATAATGTGTTAACCATTTGTTTAAATGATAAACAATGTACATAATTTTTTTTTTTTTCTTCTTGCTTTCCGCATAATTTGTTACTGGTCACCTCCCACCTATCAGCCAACTTTTCTGTCACATAACATCCAGCAGCCAGGGAGGGTGAAGACTGGTACATGCTTCCTCAGAAATGTGTGAAGCCAGCCAATGTTGCTTCTGCTGCATCAGGGAAAAATGTTATCTGCAGTCTTCCTCGTACATGAGCATGCACGTGTACACACGCACACAACTGGCATGTCATTCTACCCACCCAGAGAGTGTGGCAAATTTCGCTGTTGGTTTCCATCATCAGGATTCGAAAAGATGGATGTTTCCACTCTTGCAATAACGCATCATTTGCACTTTTATTTTATTTATTTATTTATTTTTTAAAGCACTCTATAGGCAAAATCAAGTACAATTTAGTTCAGAAGACACCAAATATACCGAGGTCTAGATGTTCTCTGCCAACATCAAGTAAAGCACATTTGGTTCATGAACATTTGGTCATGCCGCTTACATTGCTTTTACTGGCCCTTATGCCTTCAGAACTGCCTGAATTCTTCATGGCGTAAAATAATCTCAAACATTGCATTGATTTGACGACTGAATGTCGCATCAGAAATGCAGAGGGGAAACCGGTGTGGTCTGCTGTAGCTCATCTGCCTTAAGGTTTGATGTCTTGTGTGTTCAGAGATCCTCTTCGTAATACCTTGGTTTTAATGCGATGTTATTTGAGTTACAGTTGTCTTTGTGTCTGCTGTCATATATTTGCATATAGATCTGGCTAGTGTCATGAACCCTTTTTTTCCTGCATTGTAGCTGATGAAGCCTTTGTTTTAGACATAGAGTAACCGGTTGCATGGGAAAGTGTGACTACTGTCCTTCCATCTTTTCTTTACATTGTACTCTGCATAGACAAGTCTTTGGTGTGGACAGAGGGTGTGGTCTGATGAAGTTAGCGAGTATAAAATTAAAACACTTATGTGTGCTTGACTCTGGTCAGACAGGAATGAAGCTGATGAGTTTCAGTATAAATCACTTGCTTCCAGTCAGCTTGTAATTATAAGCATTTCACTGCATATCGTACTGTGTATGACTGTGTATGTGACAAATAAAATTTGAATCTAATTATTATTAAAATATAATCGTCTATTGCTCTGCACCCTTCTCACTCTCAAAGACCATGAATCAAGCAAGATCAGGGGTAGAATAATATTCAGGAGCATCAATGATCTATAGTATTGTGTTCTCTTATCATTCCACCCAGGTTCATGATTAAATCAGTACCATTTGATAAATTTCTTTGGGTTTATTTATTTATTCATTTATTTATTTTGGTTTGGTCAGTTGGCAAGGTTAACAAGGAGTTAAAAAAAAAAAAACCACAGCCCCAAATAAGTAACTATGGTTTATCGATGATATTAAACAGTGTGACTGACCAATCAGCATCAACTAGAATGAATAATAAGCCTGTAATTATGCAGATAAGGAGAGGAACAGTGGTGTGCTGTGTTTGTGGTCTGGCGCTTATGGTGTGTTTATCTCAAGTCCGGCCTCAGGGCAAAACGTGGCTCCGTGGTTTGTGCATGAGGACGTACTCTTACAAGGCACACCTTACATTTACATTTGTGGCATTTTGCAGGTGACCTTGTACAGAGCCCCTTCAAGAAGTGTTTTGAAGTCTTCGTCAGTGAATGCGTCTTGATCCTGACACCGACTAAGAGTTACTCGTCTTCACTCCCCATTTGACCTGTGATTATCTTTCTTGGACCATCATTTATGCAACAAAGTGACTTTCGTTAAATCTTGCTGCACACACAAGATTTTTTTTTTTTTTAATCCAACCTGGAAAAAAAGTGGCATAATTGACATCACAGTGATTGCACTAAATACATTCTGTGCTGCTGAACCACTCTAGAGAACAGTGTGGTGCATCATACTTTTCAAACAAACTCCACTTTAGATTCCTTTTGTACTAATTGCTTAGTGCGAGTTATCCACCTTTTCCACAATGGGCGATTATGTCAGGTTCCACCTTTTGAGGCAATTTCCTGAGCTGATCGCCGCCACTTCAGTCAATGCTGGTAATTCAAAAACTTGTGCCGCAGCACATTTCAGGAGCAGTGCCTCACTTCGCTAAACATACACGCCTAGTCTGTTTTTGACTGAAGATGAATCTGTCTTGCTTCTGAAAGAAATTCACCCTGCCAATCGTGTATACTTTTTCCTTATGAATTTAACTATCAGGTCAAAAGGCAATTCACTGTGCTCCGCTTCTTGAACACTTCCAGTGGATTATAAAGCCTCTCAGGAAGAAACAATGCCATGATGCAAATGCAGCATTAAAAGCTGCTCACAGAAAAATCCAGGGTTAGAATGTGTTATAACTGGCCTGCTGCATGCACATGACAGTTTTCCCCTCCATCTGATGTTGGCAAGACCTGTGTTAACGCAGTTATGTAAAATGTTTCTTTCTCACAACTACACGTGCAAATTAATTTACTGAGCGGTAATCATGGCCACAAACAAAAGGCACGAGCAAAAAAATTGACACTGGAGGAGTGGCCCTCTGGTATTTGAACAGGTCAATTTAACCCCCTTTGAAAATTGTTGTAGCATGTTTTGGCCTGTAATTATCACAATACGTTTATTGTATGATCATTTCTGAGTATGGTCATCTTTTTGAATGCCTGACCAGATGTTTCTTCCATGTATTTGCCTGATATGTTTGCGTTAGTGTTCCTTGTTTTTGCCTTCCTGCTGATCCACACAGTGAAGTGTCTTTTACCATGTCATGCTTTTAAATGGTTCTGCTGCATCGTCGTCGGGATGTTCGTTCAAACCATTGTGAGAGCCATAATAAAAACCATTTTGTACTAAATATGAATAAACAAAGCTTAAAACAGATGCTGCGATTGTAACAGGCCTCGTCCTCTAATCATTAACAGAGTTTGCTTAATCACAGACTCGTTTTATTGCAGAGTTCGAAATCGTAATTGCTGAATTCAGCCGGCACCACGCAGCTAAACAGTTTGTGTCCCTGTGTTTTACTTTGATTGCAATGCCTCATGACTGCAGTCAGCTGATTAGCCAAAGATACAGTTTATTGCCAGCCAGCTACAATTGCTTTTACACATACCGTGTCTGAATAAAGAGATTCTTTTATATGTCGTCTTTTTAACACAAATGGTCTTTTATATGTGGATACAGTGAACACAAACATAGAGAAAGATGCAGTGTTATTCAGAAGCTTCTTTTCTTGTGTTTTTCAGGGAAAGCCGTACATGTTCGATCGTGTTTTCCAGTCCAACACTAGCCAGGAGCAGGTGTACAATGCATGTGCTCAGAAGATTGTTAAAGGTGAGGAATGTGTTTAAGAAGTTTATCATATACGGCATCATAATCTGCCTTAGTATTTTGCACAACATAAAATGACTGAATGAACTAAAAGGAAGAGTCTTCAAAAGGAAGAGCCCCTCGTGTTCAATGTGATCTCTTTTTCTTCATTTATAGATGTGCTCGAAGGTTATAATGGTACAATATTTGCCTATGGACAGACATCATCTGGAAAAACACATACTATGGAGGTATGCATCTGTAGCTGTGGCCATGCATAACAAATTTTTAATGCATTACAATTAATCAGTGCTCGGGGTACACATTTGTCTTATTTATTTATTTATTTAGGGTAACCTGCATGACCCGGATGAGATGGGAATCATTCCACGTATTGTACAGGACATATTTAACTACATTTACTCCATGGATGAAAACCTGGAATTCCATATCAAGGTAAATAAGCTGGATATATAGAGCAGATCCAGGCGCACAGTGTATAAAGCGTAGTAGCATTTAATTACTTCATGAGTGATTGTAGTTAACTTGATTGGTTTTGTTGCCAGGTCTCCTATTTTGAAATCTACCTGGATAAAATCAGAGACTTGCTGGACGGTGAGTGTAACACCGATGTTATTTGCTGTAACCACAGCTCACTGATTATAATCCTGGTGGTTAAAGTAACTACCCGGGGCGTTCGAGTCAAACCGGTACTCGTGGATGAAGGCGTGAAGCTGATTGGCGTTCACAGAAGACTGTCACAGCATTGTGACGAGACTCTTAGCCACAGTAAAACATCTGAATGGTGTAAATGTTTTAAAGGAAAGCTATACAAACAATGAATGACTCCTTGCCGAGGCGGCTCTGGCCTCACTGCAGTTCTTCTCCTGACCATTCAGCAAGTGGACCAACCGATTCTTCAACATCAAAGGATTGTTACCAACTTGCGTAAAAGACGCATCTGTCTGTGGGAACTGTACATGCGGTCATTCACAAACACAGCTTTCACATTACAGGGACTTGGCATGAATTTATTGCTGTATCCCCTCTATATTCCTGATCTCTCTCCTACCCATTTTCACACAGTGAATAATTATGGCTATAATTGGGCCATTAAAGGAGATCCTGCGTACTGAGAGAACTTTCTACCTTAGTGGTATCCAGACACTAATAAAACACTGGAATTATGTACGTTAGTGTACCTGGGTATTATATTGAGAAATAAAGGTAGTTTTTACTATCATGATTTTTTTTTTTGTTCTGCACAATTAAAAGTCCCAGTTTGACTTGAACGCCCCTTATAATTAGACTGTCTTTCATTATACTGATGATTTTATGTCAAAGCTTTATTAGAATTTAGATAATTTTTGCAGTAAGGGATAACAGTGTAATTTCCTTTATGTATGATGACTAGGTCTTTCTTTTTTTTTTTTTTTTTTTTCCTGTCTCTTTTACAGTTTCCAAGACTAATCTGTCTGTGCACGAGGACAAGAACAGAGTCCCATATGTCAAGGTGAATATGATACCCAAGCAGTGGCATTAAAGAGGAAAACTGGGTGGCTGGTTGTGTTTAGGGATAAATAGGGATAATTCATGGTGTGTCTCTTTCTCTCTTTGTGCAGGGTTGCACTGAGCGCTTTGTTTGCAGCCCAGATGAGGTGATGGACACCATTGATGAGGGCAAATCCAACAGACATGTCGCTGTGACAAGTATGCCCAAGCACTTTTTCTTCTATTCACAAAAACAATGAGTTGCCCGTTAATTTAATATATCATGTATCAGGACGCGCCCACAGTTTTGTCAGATTCACGTTCCACGCCTGTTTCTGTCCACCCGTTAAAGATCACTGCATGCCTTCTGATCACCACTAATCGGATATTCTGTGGGTAGTAGACCACCTGCTATGTGTTTTAGGCGTAGTTTTAGTCATTGAGTATTTTCAACATATTAATAATGGTTTAAAAATCTCAGCAGTAGTGCTGCATCTGATTAAAGTTGGACATAAGTGCTTTGCTGTGGAAAATTGGTCACAGCTGCAGTTATGAGTTATTGCATTCTCTCTCTCTCTCTCTGCATGCTGTATGAGTTTTGCACCCATCATCTCAGTATATGACTGACTTGTTTATTAAAGAAGGCAAAGATTAAGCATTCTATTTCCTGAGTTTCTGGAAAAGTTTCACAGAAAACAAAATGTTTTTGAAGTTTGCTTTCCTGGGGAAATTACCCAGGGAATATTAGTTATCTTGTAAATCTCAACACTGATTGGTGTTAATCATAAACATCAGACAGGAAGTGTCGTCGGGTTCCATGTTCATTCGTGGTTACTGGAGAGTTGTAAGTACCTTGGGATGCATTAAGACCTGCTGCTGTCAACAGCACTGCATTTATTCCTGGCCTTTCCTGGGAGTCAGTCAAATTACTTAAGCTTGAATTGTTTCACTGACAAGCTATCCATGTTGCATGAGTGATGGCTCAGAACAAAGCAGGGCGGTGATGTATGCATCACAGAGGAAGCATATGTAACCTCTTCCCCTTCCCTATTCAGTTACTACCATTAGTGTGGAAGCATTGCAGCTGGTCTGATTTGGCTGTGACTAATGTTGGATTAACCAAAAAAAAAAAAAAAAGTTTTTTTCCTGGTTGTGTAGTAAAATGATCATCATTATTATTATGATGTACATGGAAGTAACAGCTTGTTTTTTTCTTCCTTGTGTGTGTTTGTTAGACATGAATGAGCACAGCTCTAGGAGTCACAGTATCTTCCTGATTAATGTAAAGCAGGAAAACACACAGACAGAGCAAAAGCTGAGTGGGAAGCTGTATTTGGTGGATCTGGCTGGCAGTGAGAAGGTAAACATTGTCACCATTTCAGGGTTGACCGAATTCCTAATAGTCGGTGGTTCTCTCAATCTTGCTTTCTCTTGTGCTGATTATTTGTGTTTGTCTAGGTCAGTAAAACTGGAGCAGAAGGAGCTGTGCTGGACGAAGCCAAAAACATTAACAAGTCCCTCTCGTCACTTGGGAATGTCATTTCTGCACTGGCTGAAGGATCGGTGAGTGTGGGGGGAATATGATATCTGCTATACATAAAGTTAATCTCTACCATTCCTTTGGCATTTCACTAATACCATATGCATGTCTCTGTTAGACATATGTTCCGTATAGAGACAGTAAGATGACTAGGATTCTTCAGGACTCTCTTGGCGGCAACTGCAGGACTACCATCGTCATCTGTTGCTCCCCCTCCGCTTTTAATGAGGCTGAGACCAAATCTACACTGATGTTTGGTCAGAGGTGAGGATACACAACATACACCCGCACATCTAAGGAAGCTGAGACAGTAGTAATAAGCTTTATGTTAACAGACATTTGACTTTATCTGCATATTGACTCGGGTTGGGTTCCGAAAACCGGTGCCACCTATATAACCGGTATGTACCGGACCGAAACAGAATGCGAATTTCAGTGCCACTTAAACGCCTGAACTGTCGATTGAAATATTTGTTCTCTGGGGCTATGATGACACAGATTCATCAACACACATGATCGCTAGTAAAATTTAAATACTGCATTCATGGGGTGTCAGAAATGATCGGAAAAAT
>JAQQZT010000006.1:16016825-16031656 GCA_030068275.1 Clarias platycephalus | reverse complement strand
GCAAAATGCAAATCTTGCATTCATGCTAACAAATGGTCAAATGATTTGTAAAATACTAATGTAACATGGATTCTGTTTTATAATTATGGCTTTTTCTATTTACTTATACTGTATATTCATATATACTTTAAACTTTTAATATATTGTTAAATTTTAAGCATTAAATTTTTTTGTTCAATGAAAATTTTTTTTTGAGTCATCCACTATCATTTTGTGGCTTTTGTAAAGTATCGGTTCAGGCACCGTTACCATTTTAAAAGTATCGATTTGGCACCGGTATCGAAAAAACCCCAAACGATACCCAACCCTATTATAGACATCAGTGACAGACTGGGCAATGGACTGAAGTAGACAGCAAACAATAAGACCAGTGTGAAATCCTGATTCTGGAACTATGCAACTTGGTTCCATGATGGATACAGTCAGCTGTAACATTTTCTAAACACCCTCTGTTACAAGGGTAATATATAACTGTTACATGGTAAAAGTCCAGCTACATTAAATATCTTGCTTACAAAGGCCCTAATAAGTAACTAACTTGGCTGAATGGTTACGGTTACCTTCATGTGCAGACATTAGTTGTTATTATAAATTGTCCTATAAGCAACTAGTTCTTTTTATACAGAACACATTTATAATGTATTTATTTATGTATGTAAGACAGGTAATTTATTAATTATCAACATAGGACATACGATTATGTTTTGAACTTGAAGCAGAGAGTTAACCTGTTCTTGTCTGTCTGATCCTTTTAAAATACGTTTCAATTTAAGTTTTCTATTAAAAACTTGCAATTTGGATCAGAAAAGGTTAATGTAGGGAAAAAACATCTATGAATGTCTGCCTTCTAGTGAATTATTTACGTAAACTCACGTGATTAGCTCCAGTAGAGAGTCTGCTGTTTAAAAAGTGACATGATAATATATGGCTAGTTTTTGTATAATTTCATCCATTCTGCAACAGTGCGTTGCCGCTGCCTGCTTCTGAAATATTGTGAGAGAAAATGGACAATCTCTGTTGTATAGTGACCATTATCTTCCTTTGACCGTTCAAAAGAGGAGAAAAGTTGGAATGACATACTGTCTGTGTGTCTCTTTTGCTGTTTTCAGGGCAAAGACCATTAAGAACACAGTGACTGTCAATGTGGAGTTGACAGCAGAACAGTGGAAGAAAAAATATGAGAAGGAGAAGGAGAAGAACAAGACTCTCCGTAACACCATCACCTGGCTGGAGAATGAACTCAACCGCTGGAGGAATGGTAAAATCCTGCACACATTAGTTATGATAAAGCATTCCTTCGGAGAACAATATAAATTGTCTTTGTTTAATCTGGCTCTAAGGTTTGTGCGGTTGCTTTTAGGTGAGACGGTGCCGGCTGATGAGCAGTACGATAAAGAGAAGGCCAACGCTGAGGTATTGGCTCTGGATAACACTATAAATAATGACAAGATAGCTTCCACTCCCAACATCCCTGGAGTGCGTCTGACAGACGCAGAGAAAGAGAAGTGTGAGGCTGAGCTGGCCAAACTCTATAAGCAGCTTGATGATAAGGTAAATGATTTCGAGCATTGTATTTTAATCAGCTGTCCTGTTTGATTTCTCACATTACCTCAATATATAATCTGTTCTGTGTATCTACCATTCTTGCTGTCGTGCCTGTTGTAGGATGATGAGATAAATCAGCAGTCACAGCTGGCTGAGAAGCTTAAGCAGCAGATGCTGGACCAGGAGGAGGTGAGATTCTCTACAAGGTTTTATTTTACAAGCTGTGTCAGTTCTGTTAGCTTTGTTTAAGTAAAACTGTGACAACCCGTAGGGAGAGTGTGTGTGTGTCTCTATAGTCCTGTAGGATGTCTTCATTGCATTAATGAATGTGTGTGCTCTGTAGCTTCTGGCTTCATCACGGAGAGACCACGATAACCTGCAGGCAGAGCTGATGCGTCTGCAATTGGAGAACGATGCGTCTAAGGAGGAGGTGAAGGAGGTGCTGCAGGCATTGGAGGAACTTGCCGTGAATTACGACCAGAAGAGCCAGGAGGTGGAGGATAAGACCAAGGAGTTTGAGACCCTCAGTGAGGAACTCAACCAGAAATCGGTGTGCAGGCAGTCATTCTTTATCTTTGAAAATAGATTGAAAGCATACACAGTCGAGCACAGCGGAGAAACTGCTATGGAGAGGAAACCAAGCAGTAATATTATGTGTAGTTCTAAGAAAGGTTTTAATTGCAGAGTTGGTAGCATAACTCTAAAGGGACATGTGTTTTAAAAAAACTAAACAAAAAAAAAAAAACTGTTTGTGAATTGGTTGAGTTGTATGTTCACCTCGGACTTCAGTTTAAGTCATTATGGGTTTGATTTCTATTTGTCACCATTACATGATATCTGATGTGGACAGGATCTTTAGGTCTTGTGTATTGTTTTGTCGTAAAGAGTTAGCGATAGCGCTGTCCTCCGAGTGTGTTACGCCGCCTCTAACGGTGCGTGAGCGAGCAGTTCGAAAAGATGCGGTCGGCTGGCGTCACGTGGTTCGGAGGAATCACGTGATAGTCTTCGGCCCTCCCGATTGAGTAATAGTAGTAGCCTTAATGTGGGAGCCCCCTAGTGACGGGGAGGAATTGGACACGACTAAATTAGGGAGAAATTCGTGAAAAAAAAAAATATATATAAAAATAAAAGGCTAGTATGAGGGCCATTCAAACAACCTGGGACTTTTGATAATATAATAACAGTTATGAGAGTAAGACCTCCTATCAGGAACACTGTTAACGGCCCAAACATGTGGAAATGGCTTGGGGCGAGGTCAGGACTGTACGGGGGATGTGTCAGTTACAGCCAGTCAGTAGATGTACAGTTTAGTTGACTTAGCATCATTCAATTTTGTTTAACTTTGGCATCATTCAATTTTATTACTGCGACCAACAGTCTCATCAGTGTACTGTGCTTAAGGTCTTCATCGTTTTTTATTCCTTTATTCATGAGAAATTTCATAAAAGGTCCTGTTTTAACTTTTTGCACATCAATTCTGTAAGTTTCATTGTGTGATGGACAAGATACTACCGTACACTTAACTTCTTAACAAAAATAAATACATTAAAATGATGTACTAATATTGATTTATTTTTCCTTAGTGTTGCTCATTATAGTTTTGCCTGTTCTCCCCCTCAGAGTGTTTTAGCCTCTTTAGACTCCGAGCTGCAGAAGCTAAAGGAGATGACCAACCACCAGAAGAAGAGGGTGACTGAGATGATGTCATCACTGCTTAAAGACCTGACCGAGATTGGCATTGCTGTGGGTAGCAATGACATAAAGGTAAGTCACAGTATGGCTGTGCTTCAACACATCTGCTGAATGCTTGGTGTCAAGGTAACCAAACTAAACAAGATTATTTTGTGTGTTGCCAGTAGCAATACTTTTGCTTGTTTTTTGTATCTCTCCTTTTTAATTTGACTTTTCTTTCTCATTTCTTTCTCTGTCTCTCAGCAGCATGAAGGCAGTGGGCTGATTGATGAGGAGTTTACTGTGGCCAGGCTTTACATCAGTAAGATGAAGTCAGAGGTCAAGACCCTGGTGAAGCGTAGCAAGCAACTGGAGGCGGCTCAGACCGACAGCAACAAGAAGATGGATGAGAATGAGAAGGAACTGGCTGCATGCCAGCTCCGCATCTCTCAGGTAACTGGTGTTTAGAGCAGTAGGATCGAGTGAAAACCTAAGACATTTCTCTTCTCTTTATCTTAACCCAGTTACATGTCCAGAACAATGTATTAACTGTCACAATGTTTTGATTTTTGATTCTGTAGCATGAGGCAAAAATTAAATCTCTAACGGAGTACCTTCAGAATGTGGAACAGAAAAAGAGGCAGCTGGAGGAAAATGTTGACTCGCTCAATGAGGAACTTGTTAAAATCAGTGCACAGGGTACGTACATTTGTGATCTTTAGGTTTTTACTTTTTTACTACCCTGTTGAAGCTTTATGTAAGTCATTTAAATTTGCCTTGGTGGAAGTTTGCTTTTTTCCCCCTTTGTATAATTTTTTTTTTCTCTGAATCTATGTTCTGTCTTCTTTTACAGAGAAAGTTCATGCTATGGAGAAAGAAAATGAGATTCAGACAGCCAATGAGGTCCAGGTATGCAACTATAAACCAGAGCTAAAAATGAGACCACTGATTTGGTCAAATGCAACTGGCATAGATTTGTTAATCTTTCCATCCAGAGATCGTTCTCTGCACTTGTATTCAGTGGGGTAGTGACAATATGCCAAAGTGCTGTTGTATTTTCAGGAGCCCTTTTTAGCAGATTTAAATTGCTGTTTGCAACTGTAGTGCTGACTCATAAAAGTTTTAGGAAATCTTTCTGATTAATATATGAATCCACAGCAGTGGTCTTACATTTCTTCGTGTTATTGATGTGAAATCTTCCATCCACCTGCATGTCGAATTACCATACAGTAGGCTCCAGAGAACTTCTCCTGCCTTTATATGTAGAGTTACGTGATGTGATCCCGAGACAATATACCACTTTCAGCTAGGATACAGATAATCCTCAGTTCAAAGGCATACATAAAATAAATAATAGAAATTTTAATATCATTTGCTTTTTTTTTTTTGCCACTGGACACAAATTGTGAGTTACAGATAATTTATCTTCATGGCCATTTTGTAATTTTCCCTGATTTGGTTTTAATTCATTTGTCCTCACAGCAGAATAGCGGTTAGCACTATAACCTTGTACCTCCACCTTGTGCATGTTCTCCCTGTGCTTGATGGGTAACCCATGTACTCTGGTTTCCTCGCACAGTCTAAAGACATGCAGAGTGGGCTAATTGGCATTTCCAAATTGCCTAGCGTGTGCTTATGACCTGCCACCCTTTGCCTGGTATACCCCACCTGTACCCCAAGTTTCCTATGATGGGCTCCAGGCCTCCTATAACCCTGTACAGATAAGTCTAAAAAAAAATGAGAGTGAGAGTAATTTGTACTCCATCTTTATTTTAGGTTAATATTTTCTTTCAAGGCCAAGATGCAGGATGGACTTTGTTCCAGGAAGAGAGCACAAAGTAACAGAATATTGAATTCAGGGATAAATTAGAACAATCTTTTGCCTCTGGAAAGCAGATTACAGGTTGCTGTTAGGTTATGTTACTCTACCCTGGGCAGACTGAGTCAGGATTATGTGTGCATTTGCAACAAACTATAAAAGCTTTCATCAGTGGAGCTCTGGACATGTGATCAGGGACAGGAGGCCCTAGAGGCAGTAGACATGAAACCAAACATCTCTTCGAACTTTTAGAGAAATATATGTACATGAATATAATTAAAAGCAATATTTTTTTACAAAGAAAAGAGTCCATATAAAGCTGAATACAGGCAGGTGACAGATTAAAGATAAAGTACCATTAAGATGTTGAGTTACAGCAGAGCTGCCAGAACAGCTTCAAGAGACTTTAAAATGGATTCTGCAAAGTCTGTCTCTATACTTACCTTTGTCCTCTGTCTCAGTGGAAACTGGTACAACATGTGCTATGATTTGTTGCCACTAAATATTGCAGGTATGGTTAAGCTTAACCTTAATGCCCTATCTACCAGGATAAATCACAACATGCATTTTCAGGCTAACTACCAAAGCCTACTTAATGTTGCATTAAATCTTAGAGCAGAACATCAAGGGCTCATTTTTTGATGCTTTTTAATGCCAGATGTTATTTATATGGAACTCACACAGCATTTAGGTATCAGTAGTTAAATGAAATGTGCGTTTGTGTGTTTTAGGCTGCGGTTGAGCAGCAGATCCAGAACCACAGGGAGGCTCATCAGAAGCAGCTCAGCAGCCTGAGAGACGAACTCGAGACTAAGGAGAAACTCATTACTGAACTGCAGGAGTAAGACCCCTAGTGTCCTACAGATGAGCAAGGATGGATTACAATCACCTGGCATATATTTCCTTTAATCATCTTGTGTTCTGTCTCTATTTGTATACAGCATGAACCAGAAGATCATGTTGGAACAGGAACGTCTCCGTGTAGAACATGAGAAGCTGAAATCCATGGACCAGGAAAAGAGCCGCAAGCTGCATGAACTAACGTACGTGTTTTTTACACACGCCAGTTGTGTCCGATTGAGGAAACCTGATATATTTGAAGGCTGATATTTACAGTGGTGTGTGTTTTCTTGAGTTTTTCTGTACAATCGTTCATGGTGTGTGTTGTGTGTGCTTCTGAGAACAGGGTTATGCAGGACAGAAGGGAGCAGGCCAGACAAGACCTCAAGGGCCTGGAGGAGACAGTGGTGAGTTACTTTTTTGTTTTTTTCATTGGAGTGGGAGTTTCAGATTGTATATGAGGGGTGCGTGTGTGTTTGTGTGCTCAGTCTCCTTTTTATCATTCTCTCCAGGCTAAAGAGCTACAAACTCTCCATAACCTGAGGAAATTATTTGTGCAGGACTTGGCAACTCGGGTCAAGAAGGTGAAAGATTTTTTTTCCCCCTAAAAGTTTCTTCATTTGCTGGGATGTTTTTTTTTTTCCCTTACAAATTTTGTGTGTATTTATGTAAAATACATCATTGTGCAATTTTTTGGTTAAGTGTGTTCAGTGAAATCATGGTGTACAGATCCTACTTCAGCAAAATTACACTGGGACTTTAGTGCTGGATGGCATTACTCACGTTAAAGTGTTTTTCATTAATATAATTGCTAATATACGTGTTTTTGGTATTCTAAATGATTTTTTTCCCTTTTTCAGAGTGCTGAGATGGACTCGGATGACACTGGAGGCAGTGCAGCACAGAAACAGAAAATCTCCTTCCTGGAGAACAATCTAGAACAGCTCACTAAAGTCCATAAGCAGGTACGTACCCACATGCCCCATGCACAGTAATGGATATTATCAGAATGCTTAATGTTGAGCTCATTCTTATTAATCACAGCTGTTCAATCATTTAAGGAAAATAAATAGTTTTCTTGCATTTCATTTTAAATATATTTAACGCTGCATTACAGGTGTTAATGTAGACTATGTAGACTTCTGTCCTACATAGACTTAAATGTGTCTTATGTTGCCTTTGGTTGAAGCATATGAATGTAGTGAGTGATTCTGAAAGAACTCTTTTGAGAGACATTTCATACATTATTCTTTGTCTGTGGCTTTGTGTATAGCTGGTGCGTGATAATGCAGATCTGCGCTGTGAGCTGCCTAAGCTGGAGAAACGTCTGCGTGCGACTGCCGAGCGTGTGAAGGCTCTGGAGTCTGCACTGAAGGAAGCCAAAGAGAATGCAGCACGAGACCGCAAACGCTATCAGCAGGAGGTGGACCGCATTAAAGAGGCCGTCAGAGCCAAGAACATGGCTCGCAGGGGACACTCGGCACAGATCGGTACACACAGTGTTTCTTTTACTGCAAGAATAATGTTTCTAACAATTAAATGAGACAAGGTTAGATTAGTTTGGATTAATCGCCATAATAAGGAAGTTTTCTTCCCCAGTGATATTATTTATAACCTAACATATTTGTTGTAAGTGAGACATTAACATAACTTGAGTTGTTACACCTTGAGCACAATGTAAAACATTTTACTTCTGTGAGAGGAAAAAATATTGGACATGTAACTTGTTAAAGGATTTGTCTCTGCCTTTTTCGATTAATTTCTATGGTGCATGGGAATGACTGAAAATATACTACATCCAACCACTAGAGGGCACTAAATACATTTTAGTTTCACTCCATATACTGTACAGTTATACTGTAGTATAATTCGAAACAAATCAGGCTTAGATAGGAAATGTGTCTACACTATGGATGTGTATAAACAACATTGACAATATTTAGATACAAGTTAAATATTGAATATTAATTGATAGTTGATAATGCAGTATTTCTACTAATGGTGTTAATAAGCTGAAATGAAATTTATTTGCTAAACAAGTGCAGTTTGCTGAACTGATAGCAAAGTCTTCGATGTTATACCTATTGATGTACAACTTTTTAACAGACTATACACATACTGTAGGATATATAGATTATTATAGGACAATAAACTACATTTAAAGAAGGGGCACAAACATGCCTCTTTTTGTTTTTGGATTATCTGTTGCTTTAAGATTATTTAAGTGGTTTTCCGACCTTAATGATTGAACATTTTGCCTTTCTCTCAAGCCAAACCCATCAGACCAGGCCAGCCACCTGTGGCTTCTCCCACCCACCCAAACTTAAACCGCCCTGGAGCAGGGCTCTTTAACAACCAGCCGGTGGGCATCCGCGGAGGAGGTGGCAGCAAACCGTAAAAAAAGTAAATGATCTGATTATATATATTTTGTTTATTTGTTGTTTCTTCAAGTTTCATGTTTATAGACCGCACTTTCTTTCTTTTTGTAGGATGCTAAATCTGCAAGTCTAGATGAAGTCGGAAGAACTGAGCTGGCCTTCCAACACTGGACAGTTCAACAGGCCTAACACTTTAAACTATATATATTTGAAAATAAGTATATATATATGAAATATTCCTACATTGGCTGTACAGTTGTCCTCTCTGGTCATATGTTTAGAGTTTCCATTTCCCTGTTTAAACACACACCAAAAAAAAAAAAGAGAAAGAAATAGGACACAAATGAGTGCAATCACTGCTCTGTAAGTAGCTTGTAGCTTCACTCTTAATAAATGCATTAGATTTTTAGCCCTCACTGTGCCAAGCGGAATGTATCATCCAAAATGACAAAGATTAAAAAAGGCAGGAATGAATGGAAAATTAACTTCCAAAAAAAGGGTAAAAAAAAAAAAAAAAAAACCCAGCTACTGCATCCTACTAGCTTATTCATGTATGCATCATGCTACTTGTTTTTAATTGTTTTGAGAAGAGCGTCTTTGTTCTTTCTTGCTTCCACTGAGCAGTTTCCAATAAACTAATTCACTTTGAATGGATAATTTAAACACTACAGTCAGTCTATGTGAACACACCCTGTTTTCGTGCACTGGGAAAAGTTATTGGGGCCTTAGCGTGATAATATGAAAAGGAATAAGAAAGCGGAACAAAAATGAAGGTTTTAAGAGAACACAAAGCTGCTGATTGTAGACACTCCACATATTACTTTAAAGCACTGTACAAAATAGACATAGTAGTAAACGTGCATCATTACTGATGATAGTGATATCAACATTATAAAATGTGTGTAAAAGTTCAGTCTCTGTAAATGGAAGGTCACCTGTAATGTTATAGATATTGCTGTTTTTATAATTCACAAATTTAACAAATCAGTCACTACTCATCAGTTGATCATATTGATTGGGAGTACTGCCTTATAGCCTTCCATTAGTTCAGCCTGTGATCGATCATGTGGATATTTGAATAAATGCAGTAGCATTTTAACTATAATAGATGTAGACATTTTACCTCTGATCGGCTTTGAATTGAACTCCCCAGTTAGAAGTGGTGTTGGGATATTTTAATCTCTCCTTTTAGTAAGTCGTCATACCCATACTAAGCAATATAGAGAATGTTGGCTTTGTAGTCTTACTTAGCTTAAAAACAGCTGTCTCTGTATCTTGGTACAGATTTCAGCACCTGCAGAAATCTGTACTAAATAACTACCCCTTTGTTTTTTTTTTTTCCATCTCTAAACAAGACTATGCCTTGTTTGAAATACGATTCAAACCATGACCATTTTGCAAATGCTTCACCCGTTGACCAGTTTAAAATTCTTTACAGATTATAACAGTGACTGAGCATCAGTGGTCATTGGCTTTGATTCTGTACTCTGCCTCTGCAGATTGTACGGACTAAATGCTTTCATAAGTCTGGCTGTAAGCTTTGATCATGCTTTAGCTCATGAATATTTATTGTGATTAAATGTAGCCATTGTGTTTGGCTTGCACATTTAATAAAAATCGAGATCAGATACATGTTTCATACCCACCACCGTTTTAAGAGTTTTGTTGCCTTTGTGATTGCAGTTGAAAGTCTAGGTTTGATCATTATCTTTTTGATAACCTTTCTCTTGTCCAGTTCTAAGACTCAGCATGACGTTGCAGCGTTTAATGGCCTAGCTGACTTTACAATAGGGTCTATTTAATAGTTATTTACCATATTTTCTTTGTATTTGCAGGTGGATGTTTTATTTATTGATTGTTTTAATATAGACATGGTTTTTTTTTTTTTGTTTGTTTGTTTGTTTCATTATTCTTTTTTTTTAACGTGTTTCATTTTCTTTTGGCTTCCACTGTCAGGTTTCTTTTCTGATGACATTTTCACCTACATCCTAGTTCTCCTTTGTAAATTTTGGTTGCTTTAGCAAGCACGGTGATGGCTGAATAACTGATAGAAATGAATTTATTTGTGCAATATGGATCAGGCATGAATAATTTTACAGAATATTGATAAAAGTGATACATTAAGCATAACTTAAACATTACTGGCCTGGTTTTATTCCATTTCCCTCTGTACTTTTTGAAAGCACTTTAAATGTTCCATCTCAGTTGAACGCCTCACTTATTGTAAACCGAGTTAAATCGTCTCATGTTAAATTGATTAGATGATTAGGTTTTTTTTTTTTTTTTCTTTGCTGAGTTTTGTAATTGTTATTTTTGAACCGTTTTGCTGACTGAGACCATTGTCTTGAATCTGCATTGTAGCTTAAATGATAACAGTACCTGTGATGATGATGATGGAGAGGGATCTTGGTGTCTACACTCAGCTCTCTGAGTTGTGCAGAGTCATAAACTGGACTGAACTGTATATTTCTTTTGAATGCTTACTGTAGGGCAGGTTTTCACCCCTTGACATGAAATAAAATAAAAATTAATGGCATACAATGTTCGTTTTCTGATTTTTGCAGAGGTACATTGACTGAATTTTACAGCTTTGTGACTTTACAGAACTCACTCATCTTCTATACTGCTTTATCCTGCATCAAGGGTCATAGGGACCTGGCGCCTATCCCAGGAGGCTTAGGGCACGAGGCAGGGTACACCCCTGGACATAGTGCCAATCCATTGCAGGGCGCGCACACACAAATACACTCATTCACACACTATGGGCAATTTTGGGAACGCCAATTAGCCAAACCTGCATATCTTTGGACTGTTGGAGGAAATCCACCAAGCACGGGGAGAACATGCAATCTCCATGCACACAGAGACAGGAATCGAACCTGGACCCTGGAGGTGCAAGGTGACAGTGCTAACCATTACACCACCGTGCTGCCACTTTACAGGACTATTTATCTAAAATCATTTCTACAATCCTCAATTTTGCTGAAACTTTTGGCTTTAAATAGGTTAAAATTAAATTCCATTTTATTTGTGTAGAACTTTCCCATTTTATTTATATAGCAACTTAATAGAAATAAACATTCTGGATATAAATGGAAAAATTTATGTATTCATATGTAGCTTTATTATTTTGTTGCCAGGGAGCAAAACTGAGGTGATCGTGACAAGGAAAAGCTCCTTTGAACCAGCCTCAAAAGGAACCATCCTCATTTGTTTAATTCCAAATAGTGCCACCTTAAATTAATCTCTCTGTAACATTGTTATATCCGGCTGAAAGTGCACTTGTGTAACAGGAAATAGGTTTCAATTAACATAAATTCTATTTATTTATTTTAGCTTATCACATGTGCCCTGTTGGAGGCTTGAGTACAAGTCTTCAAACCTGAAAGTAAAATTATTGAAGCGATAAACAGATGGTGGCAGTATTGTCCACAAGTTCTCCCACACATCTCCCTGGCACTCCCCTTTTCTTCCAGTCCATTCATTAGAAATAAGTAAAAGGACACACAGGACAACAGAATCCTACTCTATACAGCAAAGCTCAAAACTTTACCTCAAGTCCAAATGAAGGCAGTTATTTATACCAAACTGAAATTTACATGTTTCATTATCACATATTACAACATGTACTAGTGTGAGTTTGCATCTCTGCAGTGGACTGGTTTTCCATTCTCCCAGTGTTACTAAGATACTCACTGATTATGACAACGATAAGTAATGTGTGTGTGTGTGTGAGTGAGTTTGCATCTCCCTTTCTTAAAGTGGTGAATATTATTTCCTAGCTTGTATACCCACCCACTGCATGTATCACTCTGTTCTGTATTGTCTGAGAACCCATTTTAGTGTTCTATATTTTAGTGTATGCTGCTTCCTTTCCAGTTTGGATATGGTAAAAGGGGGAAAAAAATCATGCATTTGATTACTTAAGATATTTATTTCATATATATATTTTTTTAATATGTTGATTTGGTGTTGATTTGGAATGCATCAACATCGTTCCCAGGGAATGAGAGGAGGATGAACTGAACAGAATGGCAGCACTGAGGTGTACAGGGTTGCGGAATACGGGCACGCGCAGTAACGCGGGCACGCGCACTCACTCTCCCAGAGCAACCGAGGCCGCGCGGGAGCGCCGCGGGCACGCGCACTGCGAGGTAGCGACTTGGCGCTGCTGCGGTTTATTTGCAAGTTCTCTCTCTCTCACTCACACACACACACACACACAGATAGTGTTCTCTACGGAAACGGTATTTAAAGTTAAGCTGGTGTTTTCCCGGACAGGCCGGCCTGGCAGCACCGAGTACGCGGACGCGAGGTCAGTACACGGGCTTCCTACACGCCTCGGTTTGGGTTTAAATGCGCTTTTGTTTGAGAAATAAAGAGTCCCAGTGTTGCCGCCGCTGAGGGCTGGCGGGCTGCACCGCTGCGGCTAACCAGTAACCGCTCCAGCTTCAAAGCGGTGCGAAATCCACGTACGCTTCATCTGCGCTGCATAGAAAACGCGTTTAAATCGCGTGTATCACGTGCTGTGGAGCGGTAAGAGATGACGATAGTAAATATACAGTAGATATTTGTGTGTGTGTGTGTGTGTGTAACGTGCATGCAGTGCAAAGTGACCAGAGAGACTTGAGGTGGGGTTTAACCTACATATAGGATACTACAGTAATAACACTCCTGCTGTGGTTTTGTTTTGTTTTAAAAAAGAATTAAAACTGTGATTTCACTATGAGTCAGAATGATTTGACAGTTATCTCAGTGGAGCTTTTTTTTCTTTCTCAAAACTGTGTCTCAGTGATCACTGTAGAGTAGATGCTACTGAGTCGATATTTATATTTACTCGGGTATTTGGGGTTAATATTGATCTCCGTGACACACAAACACTGATGGTTGGGGCAGAGTCAGGACAGAACAACCCAAACAGCTGTGTTTATACATGATTAACTCTTCGCCATTGCGGTTTTTCAGCGCAGTCAGAATGGGAGCGCTTGTGCTCCGCCTCTGTGTCTGAGCGAACCGCTGGAGCTGATGCAGAGCGGCTGTAGCCGGAACGCCGCTCACTTCATTACGGCCCACTGGATCCGGCCGATCCGGCCACTCCGGCCAGCAGAGGACAGGAACAGGTTGGACTTTAGGGAAAGCAAGCTTGATTAAACGCAACCGGCTAAAACATGGTACAAGACAAGTGCATTTTCAGATTTGAATTGTGTTTTTTTTTTTTTTTTGTAACTACAGTATACAGACACATTTTTGTTTGATTGTTTTTATCAGATAAAGAGGAACGTTTTTTTTTAACTTCAAATCTTTTCAATGATCTTAACTGTCTTTCGGAGGAAACTTGGCCGATTTAGATTTCACACGAAGAAGACGTAAATCTGAAAAAGTGTATTATTCTAAAATGCTAAATTGTTAAGATATTGCAACATGAATTTGACATGGTTACGGACACTACAGAGTTGTTGCTTTATTAAGCTTTTACCAAAAATGTTTCTTTTTAATTCATGCAACAAGTCATATGCTTGGTGGCACGGTGGTGTAGTGGTTTACTCTGTCGCCTTGCACCACCAGGGCCCGGGTTCGATTCTCGGCCAGGCTCGATTTCCGTATCTGTGTGCATAGAGTTTGCATGTTCTCTCCGTTCTTGGTGGGTTTCCTCCGGGTACTTCGGTTTCCTCCCACAGTCCAAAGACATGCAGATTGGGGCTAACTGGCGTTCCCAAATTGCCCATAGTGTGTGACTGAGTGTATGTGTGTGTGCCATGCGATGGATTGCCACACTGTACAGGGTGTACCATGCCACTTGACCTAAGCCTCCTGGGATAGGCTGAAGCCCCCCGCGACCCTGAATACAGGGTAAAGCGGTGTAGACGATGAGTGAGTGACTCATATGTTTCTAGAGCCTTATACCAATTTTAGTATCAGTACTCATAAAGAATGAATATGAATAATTTGCATTTTAAATTATTATTTCAGCATAACACTGAAAAATGCACATATAAAATCATCTCTCTTAAATGGCTGAACTGCTGGAGCCATCGAAATTTTTCAGAAACAAGATTTGTCTCTTATATGTTGCACCAACTTCAGGGATAGACACACATTTTCTGTATTACATGTATAACATAAAAAATATGAAATCAGTACCGATACTTGTTTTGGTCGAACCTTATACAGCTAGTGTGTTTGTTCATTGTAAAGGGGAAAATGGTAATCTACTGAACTGTAGCTTTTTTGGCATCTTTAACCCATAGTACTGTGCAAAACACATGAGCCACTCCTCATTTCTTCATAATTTTATTTTCAAAGAGCTAGACATTCTTGCATTCTTACCGGAGTCTTAATTGTAGAGTAATAGTTCTCCTGAAATACATTTTTGGCTCTCATTTTCAGTCCCATCCCTGCACCTGACCAATTTAAGATGAATATCTTGGTTTCTTAATCCACACAGTGACCTGTGAATCATTCAAGCAATAAAAATTGAATTCAATTTAAGCTGAAAGTTCAATATAACAGAAGTTATTTAAATTAACATGAGGTCCAGTTCAGCACAGGGATGAGTCAGCAGGTGCAGAGGGCAGATG
>JAQQZT010000006.1:16003762-16015860 GCA_030068275.1 Clarias platycephalus | reverse complement strand
TCATGAATGCATGAACTAGCTTTTCTGCATCAGATACGGATAAGATGTTCCTAAGCTTGGCAATATTTCTAAGGTGGGAAAAGGCTGTTTTTGTGATATTGGAGATATGATTTTGAAGTTACTGTCTAATATTACGCCCAGGTCTTTCACTGTTGAGCTGGTAGTAACAGTACATCCTTCAAAACGCAGCCTGAATTGTGAAAGCTGTTGTGTACTGGTTTTTGGGCCAATAAGTAATATCTCTTTATTACGCCTTATCTGAATTTAGGGGAAAAAAAAGTTATCGGTCATCCAATCTTTTATATCCTGGACACACTCAGTTAGTCTAGACAACTTTGGTATTTCATCTGGCTTTGTTGAGATGTATAACTGGGTATCATCAGCATAACAATGGAAACTAATCCCATGACTTCTAATGATGTTACCCAAGGGAACCATGTATATTGAGAATAACAGAGGTCCTAAAACTGACCCCTGTGGAACCCTATATTTAACTGGCATTACACCAGACAGTTCTCCATTTAGATCTACAAAATGGTATCGATCAGACAGGTATGATCCAAACCATTTTAATGCCTGTCCCCTTAAAAAGCATTTAACTTGAGGCATGAACCAGTGAGAAACAGGTGCAGATGATGACGAATGATCAGGTCGGTGATTAGTATACTGGTGATGCTGAATGCTGAAGGTGGTTCAGACGAGAGGGGAAATGAGGCTGCTGCTTAGGTTGTTATATAAACAACCGTTTTTTTTAACTGAACCTTTAGTTTTAAATGTGCACTATATAGACCTTTTCATGTAAAATATAGAGACAAAATTTACAAAGGTTTTACACTTGTGGATGACACACTAATGCATGCATGAAATCTCCACACATTTTTGAACCAGAGACATTTGAGGTCTGAGCTGTCAATGCCACCCTGTACAACACTGTTGCCTGTCTCTTAATCATCAAAGATAACTCGAGGGGGTCATGGGGTCCTATATGACAGCATGTAGCAAGAACCTTTGTGGAAATAACTGGTAAAGTATAAGGTCCAGTCCAGTCTGCATTCAATGCTGTTATCCCAAACAGGTTCAGTTTCAGAGTAAATGCTGATTTAATATGTGTTGATTAATATAAATTCACATAAAGACACTTAATGTTTTTTAAATGGATACAAAAATAGATATGAATATGAAGTTCAGTGTTCCTTTATTTCTTTCAATGATGTTTGAATAGGTTCATATGGCATCACTTAAGGAGGTGAAAATAATGGGACTTGCAACAGGTTTTTAACTATCATCTGGGATAGTGTTTGGAGGTGAAGTTGCAGGACTAGTAAAGATTGGATTCATTACTGTGAACACACATTACCCTGTCTGGACAAAAAAGGGTCAGCATCTGAGAAGGGTAACATTTATGGGCTGGATCAAGCAAAGAAAACAACTAAAGAGATTTGAAATGAGTGATCTGAAATGGACCTGGGTTAAGAACCCATCAACAATTTATCAAAAACTGAAAAAAATGGTGCTGAGCCATCAACTTTGTGGAAGAGATGTGATCAGATCAACAATCATGAATGAGGATCATTTAAACACTTGTTGAAGTTGCATGGGGGAAAAAAATTAATGGTAAAAACCATAGCTGTATTAAATAGTGAAAGTAAGAGTGTACCTTCTCATGGTTAGGGAGCATAAAGATTGGACTTTAGAGCAATGCAGAAAAGGTCATGTGATGTTCAGATTGTTCTGAGTGATACATGCGTTAGGGTTTGCATGAAGGTAAGTGCATGAAGTGTATGTGAACAGTCATGTTTTTACGCCATTCCTTAGTATCTGCATGGTCAGAATGTTTATATTAGGCTGCTTGTTTGTTTATATTTTGGGAACTGAAACCAACAACATTTGGCTGGAAATGCTGTAGGCAGCAATAAACAAAAATTATAATAAGAGTGTGGATATGTGAGCGGGGTTCACAGAAGTCAGGTGCATGTCTCCTTTCCTAAAGAAAGGATACAGCTGCTCCCATTTCAGGTTTAAATCACAACATATACTGATGAGTCTATTTGGATTAATGTCTTGCATGCAACAGTCTGTAGCTTTAGGGAAAGAAAAAAGAGCCTATGTGTCATAGTGTTTCCACCCTTCCACCTGTATGTACTAAATGAGATGATTCTCGGTGGAATCAGTGTGAAATCTGTGATGTGCTCCTTTAAAGACAGAACAAATTTATGTGAGTCTGTCAGTCATTTTAGTTGACCGTAAAAGAAGAGAAAAAAAAAAAACCCAGACATGCTGTGAGAGCCAGTAGTGATTCCTCTGTGCTTTGTGAGCCTGACCTCACACTCTCAGCCAAACTCGAGTCCTTCCATCTGCTCCCTGCCTCCGCTTTGGGATCTGTTCAAATTCTGAAATGGGAGACACATGGTGGAGTGAAATCCCAGCCTTTTTTGGTTTGTGATGGAATGAGGCCGTTTGCACACTTGAATAGTGATTTGGTTTCGTCTCAGACAGCTTAATGTTACTAGGTGTCACTCACCCATTGCTCTGTCAATTGGTGTGAAGTAGAAACTCACTCTACATCAGCATTTGATGTCAATCCCTGCCTTACAGATTACAAAGCACATGGTGCGAGCTGTTTGATGAGGCATGTCTTTGTGCTAAGAGGTGAGAGTTTGGTTGTTGGGATGTTTTGTTTAGTTTCTCCCTGAAAGTGTGAAAGGATTGTAATCTGATTTGGAAAAAAAAAATCTTGATATTTTGATTAAAGTTTAGGTTAGTTTTGGTATGAAAAATTGTTGTACAACTGGAGAATATTGTGCTCTGACATTTCATGACAGTGGACAATTGATAATTAAGGAAATCTTATACTTAACTGTTGCTCCACACACACATTTGTTGTCAGTGTGAAAAACAGTTATGGTTGATTGTTTACTGATTAAGTCAGGAAGATGTAGGAGAAAATGTCCAACTAATCAGCCAAAAGGCTATGTAGAAATAACATAGACTATGGCATGGTGTCTGCATGTTAAGATGGCCCTTGTACACTCCACCCAGTCCAGCTGGAGGATCTGATGTCTCCAACAACCTGATGGGAAGTATTTAGGCACTGTATCCTCATTTGACTTTCCCCTTTTTTTTCTCAGTTAACCACACTTCCCTTCACCGATGTGTTGTTTATCCTCTCTGTTTTCCTACATGTTGTTTTCTCATGGCGTCACTCTTTAATGAGTGCCGAAATAATCTTGTTTTGCTCTTCTGGCAGCTGTGGGGTCTTGGCAGCCAGGATGATGTATTATGTCAGGGTGAATGCAAGTAAGAAGGCTTTTGATTTTGTTGCCAGAAATGTTCCAAGTGCCTTTAGTGCTGCACATTTGGATGCAAGAAGAGGCAAATCCCCACCGGAGCCACTCTTCGACCTGCTAAATAGGTTTAAGTGTTTTTAGATGGTGTCTGGTGGGATACGTGATGTATGTAATACAAGTAGTTGTTGCTTAATACGAAATCGGAGATGATGTAACAGACAGAACGTAATGTGTAATGTTTATGAGGACATGTGATAACACACCTTGGGTTGAATTCTCCATTCAGATGCTGTGAATTAATTTTCAGTAAGAGAGTAGTTCCTGCTACTTCATAAATGATAGGTTTGTGATATTGCATTCGGTCTAATATGTTATTGTATATTCTACAACGGTTCTGACAGAGTTAGTTCTGATTGGGTGAGGGACGTCCCACGAGTGACGATGTGGCACTTTCAGAAAACACGTGATGAGTTATGTCATTTTAAGCAACACTTTGGTCAAGTTGTTCTGGATTGCTGCCGAATCATCCTTGTTTTCTTTATTTACAGCTGCAAAGCTAATTAGCTTCTAAATCAAATCCCTGATACGGGGCACCACTTGGACACCTTAGATATTACACTAACTTTAGATTTTACATCATTTGGGATTCATCTCCACAACCTGGAAGTTAAAGCTAAAGCAGAATGAGTGGAAATATAAAGAGAAGCTTACGAGATTTACCAGAGTGTCCTCCTTCTCCATGGTTTATTCTCCTCACCTTTTGGCTACATAACACCAGTAAAAAAAATTCTGTTAATTAAACTAATTGTAGAGGTTCTGGTCTGCCGGTCGCTGTTCTTTAGTTCCACCAGGTTTGGAAGGATGTGTGTGGGTTGAGTAAAACAACTGTTTAAATAAAGAAACAGATCATATTTAATCTGTTAATAATAAACAGTGTTTGTGGAACTGTTGTACAGAAGCAATATTACATTCAAGATTGTGGACAGTTGCTGCCCTCATGCCTACCTGATATCAGTAAGATCAATAAATATTAGAAATATAAACACTCTTAATTAGGAAATACAATAAAATTAATTCGTTGTATTCCCGCTGTTGGTCGGAACTGTACCTTTACAAAATTTACACACAACTGTGCTCTGGTCTCGAAATCAAACTATTTTTTTGTATTGTATTTTTATTAATTTTTTTTTATTATCTATCGCAGTATACAGTATATTGTCCTATAGGCCTAGTTGTGTGTGAAAAGCCCAGAAGTGGCACACTTGGCTCTAACTGCCATGTCATGCTCCCAATCCTCATTTGAGCGCTGATGCTAAAATCTATTTGTACTACAAACTGTGACATTGAAATTACACTTCTCAGTTTGTTGAAAAGTAGGTCGTAACTAATAAACCGGCATATACAGTGCATATTAATTTTTACTGCAGAATTGCCCTCTGGAATCGACCTCAATTTTGTCTGGTGTCTGAATCAAGCACTCGTAGATGAGAGCCGTAATAACTTCCTCTCAGGAGCTGAGCACACAACGCTAATCAGTCTCAGCTGTTCCTAGTAAGGCATAGTTATGATCTGACAGATGCCGTCATTTGTATCAAGACTGTGCAGCCAGATGTTTGACCTGTTTGTCACATACCAGCTCCCAGGAGGAGACTTGTCTGAAGGAGCAATATTAGTGGAAACTGATGAATGGTGCGGAGTTCTTCGAGGCAGTGTAGGTCTTATTCCCACCATGATGATGTCTATACACTCAGACGAAGATGATTTCCTCAGGCGTATGATTGTTTTATAAACTCACCCTATTGCGACACTCCGTTCTGATTCTAATGTGAACACGTCTGTTCTCTGGAACGTCGTGAGGTGAAAACCTTGTGCCATCTGGGTTAAAATGTCATGAGTTTGTGCGACTATTCATTCATTTCAAACAATGGATGTGAGTTTGTGTTACTTACCTACAATATGTACAATTATGTTTTGGCAAAAAAATTACTTTTGACCGAGCTGATGGAACTCTATACATAAAGACGCCATTAACAAGATGTTTCCAAAAGCACAAACTTAAAGAACCTTTTTCTTTTTTAACGGCAATGCTGGAAGGCGGGGTTCACCTGGTGTGTGTTGTATTGCTCTGGATGTGTGTTTATGATTCTCATGAGAATCAATGATCAGTTTTTCTGTGACAAGATTATTAGTTGATTCTTGACCTCCAAAATTTCCTGAAGTGAATCAAGAGAAGAGGAATTTTTACTATTCACCTCTGCAGATCCTCATAATGAACAGGGAACCAGTTTTCAAGTGCTTTTATTAACGTATGCAGCAGTCATGGAGAGTCGTAATGGCTTGTGCGACTCTTCTTACAGTATTCAATTACGTACAGTGGGTAACCCTTATTTTGGTCTCCAGTATGGTCTCCAGTTTTATTTTTAGGACCGGGACGTTAGACACTGTACTCAGATCAAGTCCTCTGGTTATAGATAGATGGTTAGGCATGCCTGTATTTGTTCCCTCATGGGCAGAGACACTGGTTGCTATTTGTATCACTTGATAAGGCATTCACATGTATAGGGAAGCGTATGAGGGTTTGAAAACTGATCCATAAAGGAACATGAGACGTCCGACATCACGTGAGACGCAGAGTTTGCATGAAGTTCACAAAACTGCAGGTGTTTTAGTGGATAAAATGTATAAGAATTAGTCCGGACAGCGAGTATTTGTCTTTAATCCGCTGAGTTATTAACGGCAATGAAAGAAGAGGTGCAAGAGCTGAACTTGCTGCTGCAGTCACTCAGCTGCAGATCCCTTCTGTGAGCATGTCAGTGTATATTTAACTCACGTGTAACCAATGAGGGAGCGCCTCGCGCCTGTGTAGCTATGCTTCCACGAGGGAACAGGGAGGCATGATGGATTATTAGCGTTGGGAACAAGAACAATCAGACTACTATTTAACTGTTGGTCATGGTTAGCAGCGATGTTTAGCAGAAGGTATGGGCGTGTGCGAGTGACACAAGGTGAGGGTCTGCAAAAAATTTGAGTGGTGGTTTGGAAAAACGTCGATCAAGAAGTGTCATTTTTGTAAGTTGGTACATGTGCAACTTGTGTATGCTCTCGTGTGCATCCTGTCTTTGTGAATTGATTACTAAGTTACTGATATGCTTGTTGCTATGGAGCCCTCACGCATGATTGTGTTACCATGCAGATCCCCTCAGTGCTCAAGGATACAGCAGAAAAAAACACGGCTTCCTTTCTGTGAGCATGTCTATGCCGTGGTGTGTATTAGAGAAATACGATGCTTAAGAAATCATGACATGATGGAGATGAACCGCAGAATGCAGCGCATGTGTTGTCATTTTTGACAAATATACTTTGATATGTGTTTTCAGTGTTTTTAGGATTTGATAACTGGATGTATCGGTTTAGATACGACGTCCTTTCCAGTTTGATTCGCTGCTGTATTTCAGATATTGCTCATAAACAGGGCACGAGTGTTTTTGAGGCTTTTTATTACTCAGCACAAAACATTATTTGGAGATTACAGATTCCTACTGCGGGCGACGTTGTTCTGGATCCATAAGAGGAAATTGTTTAAGAAGAATTTGGTGCATGCTCAGTTATTTCAAAATTTGGTTAGAGTGCAAGCGAATTACGACCACATGCTGTTTTACATTTAGGCATTTGGCAGACGCCCTTATCCAGAGCGACTTAGATTTTCATCTCATTACACATCTGAGCAGTTGAGGGTTAAGGGCCTTGCTCAAGGGCCCAACAGTGGTTGTGGGGTTTGAACCTGGGACCTTCCGAACCATAGTCCAATGCCTTAACCACTGAGCTACCCCTGACCTGTTTTGATGGTGGTCTCAGTCTAGTTTGCTAAGGCTTTCTATTTGGAAACTAGAATGAATGACAGACAGTAAACACATTACCCATCATCATTTATTTTTATCTCATCATTATAGTCAGGTGTTCTGCAGAGACTAAAGCTTTTCTTTCTGAGCCAGATCTCAGAAAGACATAAATATTAAGGTTTTCTGACCTCCATATTTCTGACTATACTCTAAACACCTGCCGTGTTTCTTCCTCCTTGCAGGATAGATAACCTTAAAAGATGCGGATCCTTTCAGCCTGCGCATTCTGAATCTCGGCGCGCGCGCACAGACATACTCTGAGTCATGTCTGAGATGGAGGGTCGCAGTGATTCAGGCCTAGCTCCCGGGCAGGTCTATGTGGAAGTGGAGTATGATTATGAGTACAAGGCCAAAGACAGACTCATTTCCATACATCAGGGCGAGTGCTACATGCTGGTTAGGAAAACCAACTCTGACTGGTGGCAGGTGAGGAGGGATGACGGCACGAAGGCGTTCTATGTTCCCGCGCAGTATGTGCGGGAAGTGCGTCGGGCGCTCGTTCCACCCCCCAAACCACGCGTCAAGCCCCCCATCACGCTGCCCATCACTCTACCCATAACGCATCCCCCCTCAGCCAGTGAAAACCTGCAACAGCGGGCAGCATCGGATATGGTCAGCTTCGGCCGGCCGCCACCTTCTACGCCTTCCCCGTTACCAGAGCAACATACGCCGCCCTTACTGCTGCGGGACTCCAATCAGAATGCAGGGATGAAAGACGTGCTCGCAGAGCTCGCTCTGCTCAACAACAACAACCATCATAACCATCACCATGGCAACTCCGTGCTGCTCCCGCGCACCAGGCCCGAGTCGCCATCCAAAGAGCCGCCAGGTTGCCGAGGGAAACCCCAAGGAGTGTCACCGTCGGATACAGAGGGATCATCACCAGGAAACGGCTCGGAGGCGTTGCGTAACGATTCGGAATCGGGAGACGAGCTGAGCAGCAGCTCCACAGAGCAGGCACAGGTACGTGAATCACGACACGATCGAGCTTTTCCTGGAGAGCTATTTTATCAGATATGTGTTTTATTAAGATGGTTACAGAAGACTGTTCTCTCTGTTTTAACATCCAGTCTGATGCTATAAGTCAGGTTAGTCTCTTGCTGGTCTCGCTTCCTGCTGCACCGCGTTATTTCATGTGTCAGATTTTCGCATTTCACACAATGATGTTTTGTCCCTCACAGGATGTAGCATCTGTTGATCTGTTGTGGCAAACCTTTGTAGCCTGCACATTTGCACAGATGAGATGCCATAGTGCATAAATTATTCATACACGAGCATTTAGCCTTTAGCTCTCTAAACAAAAACACTGTAGCTAAAAGTGTGGACTGCTATGTCCATCTTTCTCAGTCTCCCTTCCTCTTTGTCTCTTCTTTTCTTGTTTTTCCGAGTTTCAGGATGATAAAGGGGATGGTGGGAGGCAAGAAAATAGGTCAAGCTAGGATCTTGTCCCCTCCACCCCCACTGCGTGTGTTTTTCTTATAGACAAACAGAGACATGGAGAGACAGACAGCAGGTGACACTGGGATGTGTGGGGCTGGGAAGAGAACTTTGTGTTCTGTTTTGTTTGTCAGATTCAGGCTTTGTCTGCAAGTGCTAGATGCTTACATAATACACCAACCACTCATGCAGCAAGCGGTGCGCAAACACATCGACCTAATCTCCATCACGTTTGTTTTCATTCTCAGTGTCAGGCCTGGAGAAGAAGCTGCTCATTTGATTAGAGGACTGGGGCCTTAAGTTTATAGAGGACTGGGGTCTTTCACCCTTCGTCTGTTCCAAATATGCCAACTAATGGATTTAGGTTTTGATGGATTTGGTTGCCTTCTCTCACCTTCTCCTTTGTTTGGCTGTCTCGCTGTTTTTCACAACCACACATCCATTTAACCTTCACCCACAAAAATAAGATCTTCTAGACTTCATGGTCTATACAGTTGATATCAGAAAATAAGCAGCAGCGCTTTAGAATTCCTCATGCTTGTGATATAACTGCTGTGAAGACATTTGCATACGAGTTGGATTTTATCCTACGGCAGCTGACTTCCTTGATTAGGAATGCTGTAACTGCAGCCTGTAGCAGAGATAACAGATGATTTTAGTTTACCGAAGCTGAATGCTGAGCTGCTGCAGGCTCCTCATCGACCATGTATCATCGAATCAATCAAAACAATGTTTAAAGTGGTTTTTCAACCACATACGACGTCAGTTGTGCTACAACAGTGTGCTGTTGTAATTTGTGTTGTTTTGCTCATGCCCCGTGGTCAGACTCATAGGGCAACACCAGCCAATCAGAGCAGAGGTCATTGGCACCCATAAATCTTAGACACTGTAACAAAACAGTGTTTACTTCAAAGAGATGTTAAAACATTTACAGGTGTAGGATGTACACCTAAAAAAACTTGGATATTATAAATGAAGTGGCATTAAGAGCAAATAGAGCAAAACGCTCCCTCCCTGTTGTAAAGGCAGTTTGCTGAAGGTGAATTATGTACATTAGCCTCTGATAGTAGCTTATGTAGCTTTGCGCTCTTTATCAATGTAAACTTTGACCTGTGACTTCACAAGCCCCTGGATTCTAAGTCGCTATGTGATCTTTTAAGAAGTTTCTTTAATTTCTTTAGGAAATTAAGAAGCAGTGGCCTTTTTCCTCACTACACTATATTGTATATTGTTTTTTTGTGGTTAAATTCAGTCGCTTTCCCGCGTGCCTGCTACGTTTTCTTATTAGCAGTGGACGTAGATCTGACTAACGGCCATGTTCATTGGCCAAAAAAACTAATCCATTTAAAAATGGATTACTTACTTAATTTAAAAAACTGAAATGTGGTCAGAAACTAAAGATCAGGAATCATTTGCCGCATGAAAACTGACCCTACATTGAATGCTTTAACAAAAAAGAAAATCCAAGAAAAAAGCCCCCCCTGAAATTCCTAACAATACATATGTTTGTTTTAGAAATAATAGTTGTGTGGAAGCAGGGACTTTGTGTCCAGCCTGTCTCTTGTCCAGCCTGCTTGTTCTTTGTGTGTTGTTAACTTGTTTGCTGCTTGTAACAGTTTTTTTTTTGTTACCATGATATTTTTGCTTATATATCATATAAGCATTTGCAGTGTAAACTTTCTGTTTCAGCAGAGGATGATGAATCTGTAGAGCCTTAGCTGGTGTCCAGCCCACCTTTCTGCTTTAATACTGTCCATGTTTGTTGCTCTGACACTATCTGAAAAGCAAAGTATTTCTAAATGAGCTGATTGATACAGAATTATTGTTGTGCTAATATTAGTGAAATATTTGAACGGGATGGCTTTTGAATAGAGCAGTGATAAATACTCCAGAGTTTCCCTTCCTTTAGTGTCGCACTCCTTCAAAGTCCTGTATCGTCCCTCCCTCTGCACACTATAAAGGAGGCCCCTGCTTTTTCTCCTGAGCATTCCATTCATTCCTGCCCCTGCAACACACACACACACACACACACACACACACACACACACTTGCACTTGCTTACACAAAATTTGACTTTGTTGAGAAACTCTGTTAAGCCTTGCTGATCATGCATGAAAGCAGAGCGCTCCTCAGTGTAATATATTATTTGCTTACCTATCAAAGAAATATTTCTCCTTCTGTCCCTCCTCTTTTCCACGCGCGCACACAACCCCACGCGCGCACACAACTCCACACATCATGTCAGTCATGTTGAACTCCTTTGACTCTAAAGCACATTTAATTAAAAATATTCGGCTTTTATTGTAATCAGAAAAAGGAATTACTCAGTAAGTGATCCTAGGGAGACTTCTGACAAGGTAACGCCAGAAAGAGCTTCTAAAATCAAAAATACTGTATTTGAGATATACAGTACTGTGTCTTAGGCACCATATTACAGTATATGCTGCTGTACCATTTTTTTTGTTATATATGTTTATCATGTCTGCATAATTATGTACAAAATCATTCAGTATCATTCAGTACTGTAGATGCTTACCATGCTCAGTGTAAAATATTTTTACATTTTAAAATATGCTCTACTCAAGTGTATTTTATTGATTTATTATTTTTTGAATTCTCATTTATCACTGGATTCATGTATACCTTTATGATTCATTTATTTTTTTCCCCCATTTTTATCACCCCAGTCTTCTTCGGTATAGCACTTGTTGCTGGACTTTTTAAAAATTATTCACCCGAACTCGGTGCGTCACCTTTGGATGACTGATTTGTTCCAAGAGATTTGAGATTCCTTTGTAAATTTCAACTTCGCAGCACCATGGTTCCACACAACTAAAGGCTCATTAGTAGCCTAATATTAGAGAAAAATGGGAAACAGCTGGAGTGAAGTCACCTGAAATGCGAGTGTGCGTGGCGCATGTGTGTCCACGTGCGCATGTGCACGCACGTGCATGTGTGTTGTAGTTGGGCAGATTCTGTGATGCTCTCGCTGCATCTCCTGCCTTTCCTGTGCCATGCTGACACCGACCTCTCTCCTGCACTGAGCTGCTGTGTCTGTGCAATTGGTGATTACAGTTGGTCTGATGTATGTGGAATAAAAATCCACACTAAATTCTGATAAGGTAAGTCAAGCCTGACGTAAACCTCCTCTGCAGCTACGTGCACTCTTCCCCCTGTTTCCCCACTCTGGTGCTAATTCTTGCTTGTCTCTTCAGTTCCTGTTGCTGTGTGTGTGATTAATTTAATCAGGCTTGTCACTCAGTCTATACATGAAGTGTGAGGAAAAAGCTTGTGGATGTTGTTTAGCTGATGATGCATTCAGCCTCGGAGATATATGTGATGTGATGACATCACATGCATTTGTTTTAAGCTGACTGGACTTTAGGAAAATTGATCTTTCTATTTGTGTGTGTGTGTGTGTGTGTGTGTGTGTGTGTGTGTGTGTGTGTGTGTGTGTGTGTGTGTGTGTGTGTGT
>JAQQZT010000006.1:15985142-15999853 GCA_030068275.1 Clarias platycephalus | reverse complement strand
AAGTGTGTGTGTGTGTGTGTATATATATATATATCATGACAGTATATATATATATAACAGTATATATATATATATTTCAGTATATATATATATATATATATATATATATATATATATATATATATATACTCTGTATATAGACATTTTGTGTCGTAACTACTTACTTTCCCAGATTTTGTCATACAAGTGGCCACAGACAGCCATAACACAGGACTTTTCCCCCACTCAGCGCCGACTTGCCCTTCTTGTCGTCATGTCCTCCTTGGTGTGGTGCTGTAGCTCTGCTTTTTAGAGTCTTAAAGAAAGAGCATGGTGTTTGTGCCAGCAGGCACTGAGTACCCCTAAAATGCCCCTTTATTTTATTCTATGCCCACATAGGAGGTCTAAATGCTTCTCTGCCAGTCCAAACACTCAGAGAGCCGTTCTGCATTTCTCTTACTCTTTCACGTCTCCACAATGATTGGTTTGTTTTTTGCAGCACGCCGCCTCGTCACCCTGCCCCACGAGTTAGCGAGCTAATGAATGATAGAAAGGGAGATGTGAGAGATCTGGTCCCTTTTAAACAATCTGGCCAGTTGTCTGTTCTGTGAAAGGCTTTTCAGTGAACACCTGCCAAAAGTGAGGTTTTACGGCGTTTACTTGATGCTGAAGTAGCAAGATAATTGATTACTACTTAAAGATATAATTATAAATCAAAAAATAAATAATATAAATAATTTAATTGATTTCACATACAGGAGATGACTTATTAATAATTATAATAATATTAATTGTTAATTAACAAATTCCCAATAAAGCATCTGTCTCCTCCTTCTCGTGTGTCTATTGGGGATGTAATGCAATGACGCCGTCTATCTGTTTAGCGCATCAAATATCTGTCCCTAGGTCCGTAAATCCAAAGTGTATGTGACCTTAATCCCAGAAACACTGTCGTAGTCAGCAGAGTAATAGTTTCTGTTAGGGTAAGACTCTTGTGAAGCCTGCACACACAGTTTTTAAAAAAATTTTTTATTTAAAGTTCAAATGGGCCGAGTAATTCTAAATCGAAATATCTTTTGACACTGATTTCCCCTTATGTCTATGTGTTCTGTCTCTGAAGAAATCATGGTGAGGGAATAGAGTAGAAAGCCTGACAAACATTATTGATGTTGCCATGGTGGAGTAATTCAGCTTGTAGCTTGAGCTGTATTGAGAATAAAGCCTGCTGTGTTATTGTTGCTGATCGTAAGTACAGTGTGATGCTGGCTAGTTGATTTGTGTTTGGGGAAAGATTTAATTGCTGATGTTCAGTAAACTCACATGCAGTCCTGTATAACTTAATCTGCAGAGCAGTTAATATGCCTTTACTCCAGGTGGTCTGTTGCCCCTGTCTGCCTGTTTATTGGTTACATCTTGTTCTTTAATACTAGAAAGCAATAACAAGGTAATTTTATATATACGGTATATATATTTTATTTGTGTGGCGATGCTTCACGTGATCTCAGTTTGTTTTATTATGAAACCACAAGCTGTTAATCCTTCACTACATTTATTTTTTTGTGCAAGTTTCACCAGACTTTCACCCCTGGCCCAGACACCTCACTCGGTTTCCTGTCTGGATAGGTTCCTTGTTCTGCGTATCTGACATCACTTCCTGTCGGTGGCTGGATGTTTGGTCTGTTGTTTTGTTTTAAACTTCTAACCTTCGAGCTATTATTCACTTTTTTTCATCTGGTATATGTGTGTGTGCGCGCACACAAGTTCAATGGAGTCGACAGACTAACCAATATCCCACATGATTTTTTTTTTTCCAGTCAGAGGGAAAATTATTCTATGTTTCCTCGGCCTCTCGTTTATTCAGTGCTTAGAACATGAAGAGTTGTCTAGACACATCTCTTTTCTGAGTGCAGGTTGAATGTTAACTGCACTTGTTGGGTACCTGATTAAACATTTAGTGTCAGATTTCACAGATTTGTTTTCCTAAGGCGAATGAAGTAGGTCTGGTGATTCCTCAAACATTAGACATAATCGCGAGTGGAAGAAGTTGAAGGACTCTTCTGGTAATTTGATGTTTTTTGAATAAAGATTTTGAGAAATTGAGGAATTGGTTCCTCTTAAACATTTTTTTTTTTTTTTTGATGCTGAATAGAATGGTGAAGTCTACCGAAATGGGAAGTGGTACTGTCTGTGCCTTATCAGGTTTCTAAATTAGAAGAAAAGAGCAAGACAAGAGATAAAGAGTTCCTCTTGTGCGCACACACTCGCACTCATTCCTTGATATATGCGCACTCATAAGTTGCTGCAATCTCATCTTGTGCTGATTGAAAATTTAAATCTGCTTGATTAAGGCAGTAATTATACACACTATTGAGGTTGCAATTAACCTGGATTTAGTTTGCATAATTGGGTGAGTGGGTTTGGATATGAGTGGGTTTGCATTTCTTGTGTAGCTAGGGTGTATCGATATAGTCACATTTATGGATATTGTATTTACCTGCAACTTGATGTGAGGAGCTTCTGTTAAGATCAGGCATGGAGGGGTTTTGGTGAAAGTGAGGTGAGAATTGCTCCAATGTGAAGAAAGATCTCTCTGTTTCAGATGTGTCCGGGCTGTGCGCCTTGTTATGGCTAGGCTCTGTTAATCAGTGAAAATGAGAAAAATGTTGAGATTGAACATTGAGATGAACATTTGATACAGACATTAACCTGTAATGCAAGTGACTTTATTCGTTTCTTTAAGTTGTTAAATCAAATACGTTCACACTACAGGCCACATTGCGCAATTCAAGTCCGCATCCTACGCATGCACACAGGCAAAAAGTCACATGAATTCTGATCTGGTGTTCTCATTCAATTCACATGACCATGTATGGAGGACTATGCATATAGGACTACATACAAAAATGATTCATATCCGATCTGAAAAACATCAGTGACTCAAGTGACTCATTTCCAATTTTTTTTTTATCCTAATGTGACACAGATCTGATTTTTCTAAAAAGAAACCAGATCTGTGTCACATTAGGGTAAAACATAAAACAAATGAGTCACTTTGGATTTACCTGGGAATGTGACTGTAGCGTATATCTTCTGCGCATTGATCAATTATTCAAATACTGTTTAGATGCTGTGTGGTTTTATATAGCTGTAACAGGGCTGGGACTCCCAGGGACACTTGCTTCAGTGTCAGCTCTCAATTAAAAATCTTCTTTAGAAGATGTTTAGAAGAAAGTAATGAGTCAAAACCTGAATATATTTTATATCTTTATTCCCAAGTGAATTATCTTATTTATGTTTTAAACTAGTGGTATTTTTCCAACCTGAATTCACATGCTATTTTTCACACTCAATGTTTTACTAAATAAAAGTTTAATGAACTTTTAGTGATTAAAACTTATGAGATCTGTTTTTGAGAAGTGTGTACTTTCTCTGACCCAAATATCACCAGCTGCTGTGCTGTTTATTACATGTATCATTATCATGAAGTTTAGCACAGATTTTGTAAATTAAACACAACTTGCTGACACATTTTATTGGTGTACTGTTCAGATAACACACATGGTGATGTAATCTCACTAAAAGCCACTAAAACAAAAGCGTTTTTTGTTTTCACATCATAGTCCACCGCTGGCCTCAGAGTTATGCAAATTACACGCCGTCATTCCCATAATCTCCATAACCCGATCTTATGTCAGTCAAGCTGTTTTCCGTCATCTGTTTGTCACTGGGGGACGTTTCGCTTCCAAGAACACAACGGGCAGATGAGAATCCGTTATTTAACTTTTCTTCCAGTCGCTTGATCATCATAAGTATTCTTCCTCACACTCATTCACTCTGCAGGTGATCAAACACCAACCTCCTGCCCTGGAGCGTGTGAACTGCTACTCATGCGACCCTTGGTAGTGTGACCTTTGACCTCCATGTGGTGCTGACACACCCCCAGCGCTCAGAGATACCAGTCCTTTTTTGCTACCTCTACTCCTGTCTTTGTCTAACCTCTCTCTCTCTCTCTGTCTCTCTATGTGGCTTGCCCTTTTCTTAAACGGTGAAGGACGGTGTCCTAATGAGGGAGTCTATTTAAAGTGAACTCCGATGGCACTAAATATAGCTGTTAAGATGCTCCCTCTCAGTTCATAACTACATCCGCTTGGCTGCATGGTTTGTGTAAGAGCCATATCTTAGTTTATGAATTTGTTGTTGTGTTTATTTTATTTTATTTCCTTTTACTAGTTAAGCGCTAAGCACCAAGTTTATTAGTTAAGTATTAAGCATTAAGTTGTCAGCCAAGCAATCATTCATGACAATCGTATGTTGGTCTGTGACATCATCCCACTATGACACGTATTTGCATGACTATCGCATAGTAAGAGTTCAGTCTTTGGATGCGGAATTGTGGAGACACAAGCTTTTGACCGTAGTCTAACGTAAGCTAAAAGATACAGCAAACATATTGTTGTAAACGCGATTTAAGATCGTAACCTACAGATACAGCGATTGGGATGTTGTAACTACAGTGGATTTACTCAAGACAACTGTACGAAGTGTTGAATCTTTGCTGCTGGAGAAATAAAGAGAGAGACAAAGAAATCATCGGACTTCTGTGTTGTGAGTGAATAATCAAACTAAAGATACGCGTCAAAACATGTTTAATAATATGACCGCAACAGTTTGAGTTTGAAGGAAGCTCTTTTCTCTTCCATCTTGGTGGGATACGCTACTTCCTAACGAGCATCAGTATTTACTACGACCTGGACAGGGGACACGTTCTCCTACCTGCGAAGCCCTCATTACCTGGTACATCATAAAGATAGCATTGAGGTACTGAATGAAACTTTGACCTGTTTATTCTAATGTTTTGATACCTGCTATCTATATGTATGGTTTTGTTGGATGTTGCTGTTTTCTCAGTTGTTCCTGTGAGAAGGTAGAGGCTGTTAGCTATGGAGACCGCCCACTGTAAGTACAGTTAGTCTCTCACTTGCTGGAATAAATATATTCTCTCTGTACGTTTCAACAATAGGGGGGTGTAAACAATTGGGTGGAATCTCTAATCAGAATGATTTGAATTAGATTTTTTTTTCAAGTGTCCATGTCATAGCTTTTAATGGCAGTATGAGGCTCTGTTTGAGTGCAGTGTACAAATGAGAGTTGTGAGCTCCTGAAGACTGAAACACTAAAGTGCTGCTCCCTTAAAGTAAACATGATGTGCAAGTGAATGTCCACCGGAGCAAGTAGTACCATGGCATTCTGGGTAATGTAGGAACTGTTTAACTAAAGTGATAATAGACCAACGTATCAATGAAAGAAAACTGCCTTAGTTATTTTTAAATAAATCTTGGATGTCACTGAAGATCATATAAAAACAAGATTATTATAAGTCTTTTGCAATATTTGAAGGGTTGTGGTTATAAGGTGTAATATAAGATGCTCCCTATAAAAGAGATAAGCAGTAAGGCCTCACTGACTGCGAAATGTGTGTGTGACGTGTCAGTGTGGTTACTGGCGTCACATTTGCTAACGAGACCATGACTCAAGTCTTCAAATCAGACGCATGATAATGTCCAGTCTCTGTGTGTCCAGGCTGCTGAAAGGGGCTCTGTGCTCCACTTGTGAGACTGTCACTGTTTGCGCTGTAAGGCGAGCATGAGCATTGTTTCTTACTCAAACACTTCGCCTGGATTTCATTAAGGGGAAGAACTATTGCACTTTTCCCATTTTTGATAGAAATGTCCTCCGTGGCATTTCTTTAAACATATAACCAAGAGTGAAGTACAGTGCAAATGGGTCTAGCTGGTATTTTTTAGGAAAACGTATTTCTACAAAATGATTAAAATAGTACTTCATGGTTTTCCGTTCTTTTTGTTGTTTTTGTATATTATTGTACTAAAAAGGTGAAAGTCTAGTCCTGAATGGAATGCATACTAAAATATCAGTCTCTTTCTCTCTCTCTTCCTCGCACGCGCATCCTCTAAGCATCTTTTCCGTGATGGTTTTTGGTGAAGCATTTGGTGTCTTCTGTTTGGCGATGCATGTTAGCATGCCATGTGATCGGCAAACCCTTTCTCATAACCCCGCTTGTCTCTTGATTCTCCTCCCGCTGTGCCTCATGCTTGCTCTTGTCATTGTCTGGTATTGTGAGGTTCAGGGGACGGGACTGAATAGCTGTTGTTTAGTCAGTACCAAAGAGCAGTTGTCTCCTTTTCGGGTCCTTTGGAGACAAGCACCAAACCTTTCTCTTAAACTCTATCAGTTTTTGTCTTGTCTAGACCATAGATCAGTTCTTCTAACCTTTTTGATTATCAGCCTCCAAAGACAAAGCATATATATTTTTTAAATTCTTGCTTGCTTCTTATTTGAGTGGGTGAGAAAGAACTGTGAGTGATTTGAATATTGTGTGGGCGCATCTCCATGAGCAAGACTTATAGCATGGAACTTATTTCTGTGGGATAAATTGACATGAATCGTGCGCAATAATGTGCTCACTGTGGCATTTACAGCTGTATGAGCCATTGTAGTAGTACAGAGTATTGTCCTTTCTTTGCTTAAATGTACACAAGTTTCAAAACTAACTGCATTTCAGTATAAATCATATGTAATATAATTTCTTGCGAAAACTGTGATTGGGAACATCAAAGGAATTTAGTTGTTATTTGAAGCTTAGAGGAATAACCATACACAAGCATGCAGGCCAAGGCTTAAGAACATGAGAGGCGTATCTGTGGAGCTCATCAAAGCGGATTTCTTTTTATATGTTAAAATAGGATTGTAAAATGTTGAAAATGAAGAAAATGTAATAAAATTTTACGTTGATTAGTTGAAGCAACAAATATGGTGAAACCAGTTTTGGCAAATTATAAAGTGTATATTATCTCTAGTAACAGGTTAACAAGCAGTATAAAAAATGTTGATTGCATTTTAGTGAGCGAGATAGAGGGGTTTACTGATGATAAATTCTCTAATACCTAAAAACTCTAATACCTATAATATTAGACCTTTAAAATATTAGCATAAAGCATTAGTATTAAAAAGTCATGTTAAAAAGGTTAAACCTATTTAGTCTTTTCAGTATGAATTAGTTTTGTGTGTGTGTGTGTGTGTGTGTGCGCGCGCGCGCCCTCGCATGTGATTCCTGAGCTTCCTGCAGCAGTATGGTAGAACAGCAGGACTCTGCCACCTATTGCAGAAATCCTGCGTCACTCTGCCACTTGTGACACCATTACCATCACAGCCAAACAGAGACATGCACTGACCTACTAATTAGCTACAACCAATGGCACAGTAGGAATTAATGAGGGATTTATTCATTAGCCCGGGGGATTAGGTCCTCTAGAGCCGTCTGCACGTACATCCATCTGGTCAGAAGAGAGCACGTAGGCATGACAAGTTGCTTGGGTCATGTACGACATATGGACTGCTGTGTTTTTATGTTTTCTGGAGCCCTGATGACCTTGACTTATTATTCGCATTTGTAGAGACCAACTGTAAGGATTGTTGCACTTTAAACAATTTCAGGAAAACCCTGCATTTATTTTGTGTGTGTGTGTGTTGTATGTGATGTAGAGACTTGCAGCTTGTCTGCCCGTGTGGCCTTTCTAGCTTCCGCTCTGTGTGTTTAGTTGCTCTGTGTGTTTACTGTGCTGTTGCTAATAGCTCATGAAATGTCTGCCAAACTCTGCCCGAGGACAGGATAGGGCAGATTGAAAGGCCCTGGTACAGGTCAGAGGTCAGGATTGGGGTATAAGGCTCAGCTGCTGCTAAATGCTTTTCCCAACTCCAGTGTTTATATATAAAATAAAATCTGAAATAAAACAGTCTTCGGTCAAGAATTTCACTTGGACATATTACAGCTTCATTTGTAATGATGTGTGCAGGTTTTAGTGCAGATGTGTCATTTCAGGCTAAATGCCAAAGTTAGAAAATTGTATATACAGAAAAGCCTCTGCTTGATTACACAGTGTAACACAGTCTCTGCAGTCCTTAGACCTAACCCTGTCAGATCTGCTTGATTGACTGTCAGTAAATTACATGGACTCTCTGGCTTAATTTAATGATAAAACATTTTTACCAGGCGTAGTCTGGAGGAGAATGTAGGACACCGGCATATGGTGAAGGAGCGTAAAATGAAAGGAAACGATGTATAGACCAGGAGACCAGTCTTTCATTGATGAATAATTAATGGAATGAAAATCCAAGCCAATAAGAGAGGAATTTACTGCTGTGCAGAGGATAAACCTCGTGCCACAGTGGATTTGGGATAGTGCTGCACACTTAATCGCAAAAATCTCACACACAAAAAATTTATTGCAAAAGGCTGCAATAAATGGCTTCTTACATAGTCAGGAATGTATATAAAGTTTGTCACTAATTTAATGTTTTTTTTTTTGTTGTTTTTTTTTTTTACACCATTGGCGCACACACAAATTACCTTAAAGAGATCATTTGTGACATTATTTCTTGTTAATAGTTCCATATCACAGTTTAAATCAGTGTTTTTTTTGTTTTTGTTTTATTTTTAATCATATTTGGCAGCCCTAATTTGGGATAAGCGTTTAAGCTTATATGTGATGTAAAATCAAACTCTTACCTCAGTCAGTATACAGTTTCAACAAAAGCTAATGAAATGATGGAGATACCACGTTAAAGTATAGCTGTTATAATTAACTTAAATTAACTTTATTAATCGGGTATAATAGCTCTAACCCTGTGTGCGCATGCAGTTTTTAGAAACTAATAAAAATATTATTAACCACAAGAAATAAATACTATGGGTTTTCTAACAGATAGCTCCAGAAATTAAATGCTGTAATCATCTAACTTTGTTGAAGTCCAAATTAGAAAGCTCTGGCCTGTAGAGTATCATTGGCCTGATAAAGGCATTTAATTACTGATATTTGTATGCCTCACATCTTGTAGAGCAGAATTTAAATATAGAATTTCAGTGTTTGTGCATATGTGTGTGTGTGTGTGTTTGCGCATGTTTGGCTATGTCTGTAGCTTGGGATGCATAGCTAAGGTCTGAAAGGTTAATTGCATGCCAATCAGCCAAACAGAGATTGTGGTTAAACTCACCCAAGTGTGAAATAGAGCTCTGTAAGCTGTACTGACTGCTACTAAATCACACTTGTGCAAGCAACACCTACGTTCAAAAGCAGCCTTACAGGTCAGCTTTGTGCTGCTCTTATACACACAGGACAACAGATGTCATAGTGCACTGTACTCGCTGTGTAGAGATTGAAACTGTATCACCTTAAGCTGGTGCACTTTGTGCGTGCATGTGTGCATGTTCTATGACACAGATGTTATCAGGTTCAGAGTCAATGCATCTCGCTTGGTGTTGAAATCGTGATGAAATTTCTTGTAAATGAAGGTATAAAACTGATTGACTTTGAGTACTCCCGGAAGACTTTTGAGTACAATACGGTGATGAGACTCTTAGCCGCAGTAAATCATTTGAATGATGCAAACGTTTTAAAGAAAGCTGTACGTCTGCGAATGGAGACTCCGGCCGAGGTGACTCTCATCCCTGTCAGCATTCATTAAGTGGCACGTCTGATCCTTGAAAATTAATGGATAACTTGTCGTCAAATAGCGGAAAATACGCATCTGTTGTTTATGAACGTTACTTAGACATTACAGGAACTCGGCCGAGGGTTATTGCTGTATACACGTACAGTCCTGACCTCTCTCCAAACCATTTTCACATGTTTGGGCCATTAAAGGAGTTCCTGGGAGGCCAGCGTTTCAGACGCTTTGGTCGGGATAGTGGGAAATGTTTCTACATTGATGGTATCCAAGCACTCGTGAAATGCTGGAATAAGTGCATTAGTGTAGCAGGGGATTATATAGAGAAGTCGTTTTTACTCTCATAACTGTGTTGTTATTCTAGACAATCAGAAGTCTTGGTTTGACTTGAACATATTTTCTCTCTTTCACTTATTTCTATGCAATTTCTTATCGCATTTTAATACAGTCCAATACACATACATAGATCCTGTGTGCTGTAATGATGTTGCTGATGGTGTTTAACATCAGTTATAGCATTAACGATCATTTAAAAAATAAAAAACAGAAGGACAAGCTGTACTGGTGCTCTTGGTTTGGATTTGCTTGTAGAGACAATTGCAAAGTCCGAGACCCATCTATATAATATCTTGATTTCATCATGTCGATATATGAGGTGATGCTCACACACTGTGTGTGTGTGTGTGTGTGTGTGTGTGTGTGTGTGCGTGTGCGTGTGTGCGTGCGTGCGTGCACTTCTCAGTAGTTGTACTTCACTGGTTCATTTGTAATGACTCCCTGGGGAAAGTCTAATGTTTTTATTGTGGCTGTATTGAGGCTCGGTGGTTGGAAACCTTTTGTTCTAAATGCCTCAATGGAAGAGTTAGCATACATTGTATGCTTTTTAGGTTTTTGAACCTGACTATACACAGGATGCGATGGAAGCAGATGGATGAATGGATAATCAGTAGATAGTCAGATTTTTTCCCCCAGTATGATCACTAAACTGCCATGATCTGTTCTATCCAGTAATATCACATTATTTTCCAAAGTGTTTTTCTGTATTTGAGTGTATGTGTAGAAATGGGCTAAAGCAGATTAGTGTGTGAGTGAGTGTGTGTGAGTGAGTGGCCACAGAGGAGCTCATTAGCAAAAACTTGTCCAAAAACCCCTTTGAACCACCATAGTGTTAACATTAAAATTCCAAAATAAATGAATCACACTTGATTGTGTGTATTCATGCTTTTCATGGTTTGCAGGTCGCGAGTGCGCGTGTGTGTATGGGTGTGTAGCATTTGTGGTCATATTCCAGTACAGGACTGTATTTTATGATTTTATTATTTTAGAAATTGTATGGTTTTATTAGTTGATGGAATTTAAGGCAAATTGTGATATTCAAACTTACACCTTAAGTACAGTATGTTTTCATCCATCCATCCATTCATTGAATACAATCTCAGTCACTGTGGTTCAAGAATTCTTTATACTCTAGTTCAGACAAGGCCATGCAGCACTTTCACTTCCACTTCCTGTGTGTGTGTTAGAACAGGGAGTAGGATACATAGAGAAGCTCACACTAGTACGGTGTTGCTGTAGGACTATGTGTGACTGGAAAAAAAGACAAGCAGCCAGAGAGAGAGGAGAGTAGAATAACAGAGCAGAGGGCAGCCAGAGTGCAGCATTCATTCATCTCACTATGCTCAACTTTAACAACTTTCTCCAGGAGGAGGAGGAGGAGGATGTGCCTGTCTGCAGTACAGGCCAAATGGTAAGAGGAATGGCTCCTGCTATATTGTTTATAAATGGGAATTTACATATGAATTACAGGACAGCTTCAGTTTATGTCCCTGGAACTGAACTAGAGAAATGAAAACAAGTTTTCCAAAAAGGGTGGTGACAGTGTCATAGTGTCCCCTTTGCTCCAGATGTTGCTCGAGAATCTCCAATCTTTGTTCAGCTGGATTGCGATCCGGTGACTGTGAGGGCCAGTGCATATGATTTACATTTGTGATTTCAGTTTTCGTACTCAACAGATCATTCCTTAACCCCTTGTGCCCTGCGGATAGGGACATTGCCATTTTGGGAAAAACCCTTTAGAATAGAAATATTTCGTCACGGTTTAGAATCATTTTGTGTTGACTGCTGGACACACCATTTTGTTTGTCTGTATATTGTAAAATGGAAGTGATCCATATAAAGTTCTCTTAAAATATAAAGTGCATGTTTATAGTGCACTTGTTCTTTTTCTTTTCTACTTGGACTGAAAGGTCAAACCTTTCTCCAAATTCAAATTTTGTCACATACTGTACACAGTCATACACGGTATGATATGCAGTGAAATGCTTAAGCGACCACCCGTGACCTTAAAAATAAAATATTATTAATAGGAAATAAATATGAATAAAAAGAAATAAAATGGAAAATAAATTTAACTAAGATAGGAAAAAAATATATATATATAGAAGATAAGACAAAATATATATATTATAAGAAAACCTAGCTGTACAAATATGGAGAAGAGATGATTTCTGATTTCTACAAATGTAGAAAAATATAGAAACTTATTCTTTTAGAATACTAAACTATTCTAGAATATTCAGAATTTTACACCAATTTTGAAAGAGACTCTATGAAATGAACACTTCAAGCTTGTTTTTTTTTTTTTGTCATTTGCTGTGTTTTTGCTGAGTCTTCTGCTTTCTGTTTGAGGCTGAATTAGCCTTTCCTGTCCACACACTGGATTTCTATCTGGATAACTAATAGATCATTTGTCTCCTGTACATGGGGGTTTAGCTCAGCTGTGAGTTAGCGTGAGGTGGTCCTCTTGGAATAGAGATATTTTAACATTTCTCGAAGTCAAACACTATGTATCTAATGGAAGGAATAAAATGATGAGCAGAATGAGTGTGTTATCAAAAGGTGTTTATGTAAGCTGACCAGGAAGCTTGGTTCTTCCTGATTCTTCCACATCCTCCCCCCCAGATCTCATCATTAAATTTTACCATCTTCTACCGTGTCCCCCCCCCCCCCCCCCCATTACACATACTCACAAATACACACATTTCTCAGCTGAGCTCAGCCAGAGGCATGACAAGGCAAGAAAATCAAAGCTTGAATTCATTATGTTTCAGCTATATGCTCCTTGTTGTTATGAAACACGCTAAAATATTAGTTCCTCTTTAGTAGTAGTACTTGTATGTTCGTGGCAGTGGTTTTGTGGTTCAGTATAAAGTCCTTAAGCAGAATTGTAGTGGTGGCCCAGTGTTGTAGCATGGTAACGTGTCTGCCTCACAGCTTCACGGTCTACATTCCAGTCTATCACTGGAGTTACATCTACTGAGTTTTCCTGCCTTATGGACAGTGTTTGTCAAGCGCACTTGTATATAAGATGCTCATGTTTATGCTGATGGAAACCATGTGTTTGGGCTGCTGAGGTGTCGCAATGCCCTTCTCTTTCATTTAAAAACAATCATTTTTTTCATTACTTATTACCTTTTTTTTTAAAGAACTGGTAAGCTCAGCTTACAGTCCTGCTGCTCTTGTTTTGCTGGTAATTTTAGTTTCACTTTATCCAGGAAACACAATTTGTGCAAAGCATTGTTCCGCAGGAATCAATCCATTGTCGAGGTCTAAGAATGCGATTCAAACGGACCTTGTTAAATGGTTGCACGCTCGACATCAGTGGGGAACTCATTTCTTAAACACAAGCAGAACAGTTGCGTGAAAAATAAAGATGGGGAAAATTTTTTTTTTCCAGTTTTGTCAGTTAAGTATAGCTAATCTTTTTGTTTGCATTAGAGGTGGTAAAATGTTTCCGTTCCTCTTTAATTAAAAACATTATAAATAAATAAAGGTGGTGCACTCTAATCTATTCACATATTGATAGTCAGTACAGTATTCTGTGTGGTAGAATTGAATTATTTAAAGTTTGTTTAAAATTGTAACAAAATCTATATTTATAAAATTGTGATGATTAAAAAAATAATCAAAACACATTGGTTATTGTGATAATATTGTAACAGCTGGCCATTCCCATCCCTCATGGAAAATATGTCTCTGCTTGGTGAATCCGTGGGATGTATTACTTCCTCCCCATATCCAGCACTTTATTACAGCTACCAGATTACAGATATTTTAATCTCTTTTTTTTTATGGAGTTTCTACTTGTCTCTTTTTTTTCCCAGTTAACTCTTTTTATGGATATTAGAAACTGTTTATATGTATATATGCATGTGTGTGTGCATGTATGTCTGTATGTATGTATATGTGTGTGCATGTGTGAATATAAAATAAATATTAAAAAACTCCTTTTCATACTTTCTCTACCTTTTTGGAAGTAGCTTAAATCTGTCCAGAGCCTAAGACAATATAGCCTGTTGACATTCCTGCAGCAGTATAATTAGCCAAAATTCCTTGGCCTGATCAGAGCCAGACTTCTGGATCGCTCTAACAGCGCACTCACTGCTTGGCAGGGTCACTGAAACCTCTTTGAAGCACTTTTATTCAGCGTTTATGTTCTGGATTTATTTGGCTCTGCAGGTGCGCATGTGAAAAAGCTTTTTTTTTTCTCCCACATGTAAAGTCAGCTAGCAATTTGTTGTCCTGACTATGATGGATTTATATGAGCCTTCACTGTCATAATGCACAAAAGATACACATACATACTTGTCCTTTTTGGTATTTGCCGACAAGCCTCTAAAATCACCTGTTCTCTGTTCTTCAGACAGTGTCTCCTATTGGCCATGGTCGTCCAGAGTCCCCTGTCTACACCAACCTGCGGGAGCTGAAGGTATCTCAGTCAGCTGTACCTCCTGTTCCCTCGTCCTCTCCTCTGCATGTAGTGGGGGACTGGGAAACCCATAAGGACCTGAACGGACGGCATTTCTACTTCAACAAGACTAGCCAGGAAAGGACGTGGAAACCACCACGCTCTCGGGACCCCACTGGGAGCTGCCGGGGAGACACCGCCAACACCACTGACATGGAGGTAATGCAGTGATGATGCAAATATGTAGACAAACAGTTGCTCCCACTCATAGGAGGAAAAAAAATCTTTTAAAGCTCTTTTTCCTCCAAATATAGTCACAAATATTTCATTTTTGAAGGAGAGACAGTATATATATATATATATATATATAGTATATATGTATGTATGTGATTCCATCTCAAATCAACCAGTGGAAGAGAAATTTTCCACCATCACTTCTCAGATTTTGCTGATTTTTTCACCA
>JAQQZT010000006.1:15960334-15975559 GCA_030068275.1 Clarias platycephalus | reverse complement strand
ACACACACACACACACAGACACACACACACACACACACACACACACACACACACACACACACACACACACACACACTAGCATGCGTTTCCTCATGTGAAAAATAAATCACATGCGAATCGTATTGCATGCCAGTTTTCAGCCACCACGTTTTAAATCTAGTTTAATGTTTGGATTGTGTTTTAAGATGAGAGCCTGGCTTGTGGTTTGAAAAGATGAATAAATATGTGTGAATGTCTCTGCATATACAGCATTCAAATTAAATGTTCATGGTGAGAATACACCCTTGTGGGTGCTCGTAATCAGTATATAATCTCATTTAACCATTATTTGTAAATCCTTTCCTTTAATCTACAACTAACATCTGACATCTCAAGCTTGTTGTCACGGTGATCAGTAACCTCGTTGAGCAGCACCTCACAATGAAACCGTAACACTAATGATAAAGACGTGAAAGATGTGTAACATGAGAGAACTCTAAGACAAGAACTAATGACTTGTGCAAGTTATCTAAAAAAAATCTAATGTTTGTGTTCATTTAATTTCATATTTGTGCTTGAGAAGTTTGGAGGAAACCAGTCGAAGCCAGAATTTGCTGTGGATCTTCGTGGCGGGTCAGTGGAGTGGGCGTCTAAAGACAAGTCCAGCAAGAAGCATGTTATTGAGGTAAAACATAAGTAAAAGGCAATACCTCCAGTCTTGTGCTCTAAAAATAATCCAAGCTAACATGATGACTAATGGTCCTGGTTAACTTTCTCATCCCAGCTGAAGACACGTCAGGGAACAGATCTGCTGATCCAGTCGGAGATAGACAGCGTCATCACAGACTGGTACAGGGCTCTCACTGAGGTTATCAATACACATGTAAGTGTATCACATGTACACATCTATTATACACGTTCACACTACCAGTCAGAAGTTTGGACACGCCCAGTTCCATCATTTCTTTATACATTGTAGAACAATGCTGAAGGAATCCAAAATATGCAATTATTCCTTTTGAACAGTTGATATTGAGAATATCTCAGCTACTTATGCTCTGTAAAGCCTTCATAACAGCTCTAATCTGAGGTGCTGCTAATTGGTGATTTTTGAGGCTGCTAACTCTAAATGCAGCAGAGGTAAGTTTTGGTCTTGCTTTCCTGGGACAATGCTTTTCTTGCACGAACTGTTCCAGAACAGCTGACTTAAAATAACAACTGCCTGTTTACTTAATTACCTGATGCCATATATGTTATTTCATAGTTTGGAATTCTCCACTATGGTTCTATAATAGAAAAATAAATCCAAACTTGTGTTGAAACATTTGACTGGTATAATATATTACAGTCTTAATCTGTGACTTGAGCAGTACCATTATCTTCTGTTTAGAAGAGACATTGTACACTTTAATTAATCGCAAGTTAATGCTCAGACACCAGTATCACTGCTGTGCTTCATTGTGTGTGTTACAGGCCTGGGAGTCAGATGAGGCTATTGAAGAGGACATGCCCGAGTCTCCAGGATCAGAGAAACAAGACAAAGAAAAAGAACACAGAGATTTCAAAAAAAGCAAAGGTATAGAAAAGCATCCACAGATCTCTCCAATGTAAACACACTTATTTTGCTCTAACGAGTTATAATGTTTCTGTGCACAGCAATGAAGAGTGGCGCTATGGAATCAGCCGATCAGAAGAAGACCCGAGTCAAGCTCAAGAAATTCCTCACACGACGACCGACCTTGCAGGCTGTCAGAGATAAAGGCTACATTAAAGGTAACACGATATCAACACTTGCTTGTGGGTGCACCTTCTTATATGAGGGCTGTACTGAAAGTAATGCAAAAGTTTTAATAACTGACAGATGTAGGTGGTTCAAATTACACATGCTGGTGCATGCTCTTCCATTATATTCCATAAAGTCCTGTTTTTACTGTCTCTATTACAAGTGATGCATTTGTCCAACCGCTGAACCCTTGAATCCTCTTTGAAAAAGTTCAGGTGTGCATCGTTGTACACACTTTTGTGTAAGTGTTTGCAGTTGATGGTCCCCCACTGTGTGGTTTGTCTTCAATGCTGGTTTCCCATTCTGTAGACTACTTTATCCATCTGTGCACGTTGCTCTTGCCAATGGTGTCATCCGCATAAACATTCTGTAGCCGTCTGTGGATGCTAGACAGGCTGCACCCCTCCTTTGTCAGGAACTCTGTGGGGAAAAAACAGGAAGAAGAGTTACTATCAAAGAAGAGTTACTCCACCAAAATGTGCAGTTTGAACGACTTATGCCAGTTAATAGTCTTAAAGTTCATTTCGTTCTTTTGATCAGAAATAAAATAAAATGTAACATTTTCAATAAACAGACACCCAACATGTCTATATACACAAATTTTGGCTATAGTTCCAGTAATAAAAATATTACAATGCGGCTAAGGACATATTATGATAAACAGAATGAGCAGCTCACCTTTTATATCTTGTCACGTGACTCAATTCTGTTTCCTGTGTAATGCACGCCATGTGGTGCATTACACAGGAAACAGAATTGAGCGATTCTTCTCATGAGTCTTCTATTCCGAGTCGTTCGTTCTTTTGAATATATTGCACTGCATAGCAACTGTGGGAGGCACGTGACAAAATAATGAACGATTCAGACTAGAAGATTCAAAACGGAACTACTCAATTCAGTTTCCAGTACATAATCACTGAACGAATCACTCGTTGAGACTATTCGTTAGTCATGAGTCATGTTAAATACTCGCTCTAAAAACGAATTGTTCATGAACGACAGCATGAGGAGCATGATCCAGTTAACAGCAGTTTACTGCAGTTACTCTTTTTTTTTTCTTCTTTCAGTTCTTTGTTACATGTTCTTCCATCTAATCTGTTTTCAGATCAGGTGTTTGGGTGCAGTATTACCAGTCTCTGTTCCAGGGAGAACACCTCAGTTCCCAACTTTGTCCGAATGTGTATTGAGCATGTGGAGAGCGCAGGTGCGCAAGAGCATTTCACTATACCTGATTACATTAGTGAACACACACACACACATACATATATGTTTTATACTGTATAGACAAAGTGTATTATAAATTACATAAATCCTGAGATAAATAAATAATGCATTGTTTATTCATTAAATAAAAATATGGAATATGTTGTTCTCTCTCTCCTTCATTTATTTTATTATTATTTTAAAAAATTATTATTATTATTATTATTTTTTTTTTTTACATATACAGGCTTAAATGTTGATGGATTATACCGAGTCAGTGGAAATCTGGCTGTCATTCAGAAACTGCGCTTTGCTATCAATCATGGTATGGACTGTGTGTATTTATGTAGTTTTAGTATGAATGTGCTTTCAGTCTCTCGATGCATTTACTGTGTGCCTGTTATTTGTCTGAATCAAAATCACCGTCCACATGGAGCATATAATTATGTAATCGGTTCTCAAATGCAGTTACTAAACATATATTTTTACGTGCATCATAAACATCATCAGTGTTTTGAATTGATGTATAATTTATGTAATACTACAATTACTCTGATGTAAATTGTCGTGTGTGTGTGTGTGTGTGTGTGTGTGTGTGTGTGTGAAAAACAGATGAGAAGGTGGATCTAGCAGACAGTAAATGGGAGGATATCCATGTGATCACTGGTGCGCTGAAGATGTTTTTCCGGGAACTTCCAGAGCCCCTTTTCACCTATTCCTACTTTAATGACTTTGTTAATGCCATCAGTAAGTTGACGTTTTCGTTTCTATAAAGTAAAATGATGATAATTTAAAAAAAGTAGTAAATGGGTGAACTAATTGTTCCAATGAATTGAATCCATTAGATACCCGGCCATTAGATGCCCAACACAAAAATGTTGCACACGTTAAGATTTCATTTGACAGTCTGTAGATCTTTTTTTATAGCACACAATGTGTTGTCCAATGCATGTGTGAAAATGATTCCTCATGCTCCCAGAACCACTCTTTCACAGTTTGAGTCCTGGAATAAACCCGTGCCATCGGGTAAAGAAAAAAAATATCCATAGATGTGATAACCCGGTCATTCAGTACATTCAGGTCATTAGCTGACGTCATTTTATTGCCAAATAATGTTGCTGAGCCTCGACCTGACCAACTGAAGCAACCCCAGATCATAACACGTGTACAATGGGCACTATGTATGATGGCTGCATCACTTCATGCACATCCCTTCTTACCCTGACACACCCATTGCTCTGGAATAGGGTCGGCGTCAACTCATCAGACCACATGACCTTTTTTTCAATAAAATCTTTTTTGCTTCCTAACAAATTGAAGCCTTTTTTTTTTTTCTTTTTTTTTAATAAGAATAAAATTATTAGTTTTACCAAGAACTGATTTTCTTATGGTAACAAGTGGTTTGTCCCAATCCTGTTGAGAGTTCTCATCACATTGTGTGTAAACATAGCTATGATTTCTTCGTCAGTTTTTTACAATGCAACTTTACCAAGCACCAAGTGTTCTCTCTCTTTTTTGAAAACATTTCTTCTAAATTCAGTTCAGCACTGTCCTTCCAGGCTCATTACCCAATTTCATTACCCACGTTATTATTGCGTGATGCAGGCCAATAATTTGCCTTTTCTGAAATGTTGCCTTTTTGTCCTAGCAGTATATTGTACCAGAGCATGTAAAATGAGCACTCTGATTATAATACATTTAAGTTAGAAATTTCATCTGGACATTGTATCATAAGTATCATAAGTCAAGATAATTTGCTAAATTGTCCCATATTTCACATCTTGAATGATATTACCGTTAATGTGCTATTTTGTTAGACTGTGTGTGTGCTCCGTAGCCACAAGAGGGAGCCACAAACCATGTTTTGTCAGAAATAATAAAAGGTCAGCACTAATGCCACTTTCATTTATTTTTGACAATCCCCCCCCCCCCCGCCCCCCACCAGAAAACTCGGACTACAGGCAGCGACTTCAGGCCATAAAAGATTTAATCAAGCAGCTGCCAAAACCAAATCAGGAGACAATGCAAGTCCTGTTCAGACATCTGAAAAGGTAACGTCCTATACCTGATAACCTTTAGAGGTTGAAGTATTACTCGAACTATAATGGATTCGGTGTTATGGAGTATAAGGCTGAGAAAGGAACATAGTATTGATTTAGATGCGTATGTTCATGTTCTTTAGAGGTGAGTAGGGTACAGCGTGTGTTCTGTTTATGCCGTCTGTATTGAGTTATCTCACTCCATTACTGAGACAGATCTGGACTCTGGCCAACTACATCATTATGGAAAAGGCTGGGTGATGGTAAGAGGGAGGGGGGATATGCAAGGAGATAGGTGATAGACCACATCCTGATGACACCATGGTGTGATGCTGGAATCTAAAATGCGAGAGAGAGAGAGAGAGAGATTGGAAAATGGTCTACAAAGGGGGAGAGAGGTTGACTGGACTGATTAAACTAAATAAAGATTAACCGGCATGTTAAGTACTGCAGGTACTGAAATGTTGGATGCTATATAGTCTGTGTGTATGTATGTGTGGTGTGGTGGAGTTATTACATTAGTATATTGCCTGTGTAATAATCCTACCTACATTAATCTCCAGCACCAGCATTTTGGGGTTCTGCAAGTCATTTTAAGTGTAGCTGAGATTGTCTTAAAATTTAATGATGCGCTCTCACACACTTGAATGCATTTGCCATTTATATCATTATTTTAAAAAATGCACAGGATACACACAGTTTTACTGTTCACTACTGTCACCTCCCACATTAGCATAAAGTGCTCATATAGTCTGATCTCTCTGTTTCAGTCCTCTTTCAGTGTACATTATGTGAGCGGTATTAACTGTTCAGAGCTATGTAATTTTAGTAGCCATGGACGGACACTAGCACAGCGGTAATTATCAGGTGCACTTCAGAATCCCAGTACACAAACAAGAGACACTAACTGTTGCATTTGAACATATTTGACCTATCTAGTGAGATCTTTACAATTGTGTTATATAATGGTACGCGACTACAGGCAAATTATCTTGAGTAAGCCGTGCTATATAAAAGCTTATTGATTTTTTTTTTTTAAAGCTTAAAGCACATCGTTCAGTATCTCTGTGAATCTAATAGGAAAGATGTACGTTAAGAAGAGGTAAGGAATGGAAGTCTAAAGCCTTCCAGTGTGGACTAATAATTTAAGAGGATGGTAAGAGACAAATTGTCGGTGACGTTGTCATTGATGTAGTGCTCACATTGACCTGTATTTCACCTCTTACACACTCATAAAATGCTCTCGCACACAGAACACACCCTCCCGGTGTGAAGGTGAAGCACTGATGGCAGTGAATCAAAAAATTGGATGCGATTATAACAAGAGGGCTTTAGAATTAATCATAAAATAATATATTATAATGGTGATTAGGCTTTTAGTTAATTATGTTTCATTACTTAAACTTTATCTGTGGTAATATTGGCAAACCTAGCTAAGGACTTCTTAACTTAAGGATTCTTTTCCTTTTTTATTTTTATTTTTTTTAGACATCGATTGTTACTGTATATCTAACTTTTTGTTTGGCTGTGCATTATTTTTTTCATTTTTGGACGTTCAGTGTTAATAATTTTTTTAAGCTAATTATCATACTATAATTATTGTTATTCTGCTTTAGATTTATGCCTTTAAAGGAATGCAGACTTTTATTGCACTGTGTAAAAGAAGACCTTGTGTTCTGTGACTTTAGTATGATAATAAAGTTCAAAAAAATTCTTGTTGTTAAATTGATAAATAATTATAATGTAACTGGGGAAATTATCATTGTGGCCGTAATTTGTGCAATCCTGTATTGGGGTATTTTGTGTGTTTTTATGAGAGGTTACCGAGTCCTCTATGTGCTCAAAATAAAGTGGAGACAGAATTTCTTTGTATTGCATCAAATCAAAGGAGGTAATATGTTATATTTAGCTCGGTTAATCATGCTTGCATTCATGTAGTGCTGGAGCAGTGAAATAAACAATGCCCTGCTTCTGTAAATCTGTAATATGCATCTGCTTATTCAGGTAGAGGACAAGGCAGTAACTAAGTGCGATGGTGGCCCAAAATTAACATTGGGTCTCTAAAACGGAATTGCGGTGTTGGAGAAAGGTCATAGAGCTGGCTGTAATCTTCAAACAAGTTTATCACCTCCATTATTTTGATTGAGTGTCACTTATAGCCACTCTAAACATCTTTTACACTGCGCTCTTCTGTGGCCAGCTAGATGGAAAAGGTGAGTAGATGGAGGTGGTGTGCTAGAGGGTGTAGTCGTTCTTTATGATCACTGCAGCCTGCTAGCTCACGCTCAGTGAAGGTCTGTGTTGGGACTGAGTTCAGATTTCATCGCCATATCAAACACTGACATTTGCCTCCATTTGCATTTAAATGACTCTTAGTTCAGTCTAACTGGAGATGGAAGACAGAGGTAGTGCTGGTTCATAAACATCATGCCCTGACATTTTACTCTTGGAAAAACATTAAACCCGTACCTGTATGTTTACATCACAGTGAAATACATTCTATTCTACCTTGGTCTTTGGTTGTTTTTGTTTCTTTTGTTAATCATACAGTTGAATATATCAGTGATTTATTTTATTTATTTTTGAAAATATGTGTGGCCATAAAATTGGCCGATATAAATCTGTCTTTCTTTTTCTTTCCTTCAGAGTGATTGAACACGGGGAGGCGAACAGGATGACAACTCAGAGCGTGGCTATTGTGTTCGGCCCGACCCTTCTGCGACCCGAGACCGAAACCGGCAACATGGCCGTCCATATGGTCTACCAGAACCAGATTGTAGAACTGATCCTCCTGGAATATGACAACATATTTGGCAGGTAAAAGGCCTGTGGACTGTACACTCAAGCGCTGCTTCTCCAAAAATAATGCCAACCCATGACCACTGCAGAATCATGTAAAAGCAATGGCATGCTTCAATTTCTGTGGACCAGGCTTTAATACTGAACGTATAAATACAAGAATATCTGCATTATAACATTGTTAAGTGGTTGAAATGTTAAAAGGTACTTGATGCACTTCCTGCTTTTGAAGATGTGCAGCTATTTCCCTGGTTTACTATTCCTGAAAAGGAGCTGCTACTCCTGATTAAGAATAAGCTGGATGGACTTGTTCATTTGTTTGGCACAGTGGATCATCATTCGTTTTTTTTTGCTCTAACTGGATGTTACACTCATATCTATACCAGTATGGATGACTTTGCTGTGGGCTGAGCATCACGGAATATGAGAATATTTCAAGTGTATGTATATAGTGAATACTGAAGTAAACCTGAAACTGATCTGGAGTTTCACTTCTTCCCATTATGGGCAAATCTGCACTTCTGAACATTTTTTTCCCTGAAATAACGTGAAAAGTAAACATTATGAAATGCAGTATTGCTTCTCAACAGCTAGTCTGTGGATGGAAAGTGAGCCATTATTCAACATAAATATGAGGAATGGATTATCGTCAGTATTACATGTTACATAATTGAACTCGAGAAGGATTTACTTGGCTTACTAGACATGTTTTCTTCTGGTTCTGCTTACCGAGCTTATACTATCTGCCATTTTGACTGCAATTTCATTCTATGATGAAACTGGAAAGATTTACTTCCACAACTGACTACTGGATTACTGATCTGTTCATCTCCTTTTGGCAGCATTTCACCCAATATGGTCACAAAAGGCTCTGTGAGCTCTGGGGAACTCTCCACTGTAACACTCTAATCAAATAACTGGACTACGGCAGTGTTAGGATATGGACGTGAAAGTAGGACATGGTCAGGTTTTTTCTCTGTCTAAGGAGGAATAAAATAAACAGGTTAACATGATTTAAGATTTGGTTGCATCTCTCTTTCTCTCCTCCCTACATTATTTTTTATTATTATTATTATTATTATTATTATTATTATTTTGTAATTCTTGGTCCATACACTACTCTCCCGATACTTTCCCCACTCCTGCATTACTGGAATTTGAAAGTGGAGATGTTTTCGTTCGGTCCTAATGTTCCTGTTTCAGATCAATATATCTCACTATCTACTTCTCTCTCTCTCTCTCTCTCTCTCTCTCTCTCTCTCTCTCTCTCTCTCATTACATCGCTACATCAGTATGAAAAGAAAAAGGCAGGGTTGTACAGGAAATAGTGTTTATGGTGTGGTCATGCTGCACATGCTTTGTTCAGGTACACATTATGAAAAAGCCTTTTATACAGGAGTTCCAAAATATATGTACAGACTACGATTAAAAGATTTTGAAATCTTTTGAAGTGCAAAAGATTTCCCTAATATTGTATAATAAATATTAGAGTAATTAATGAGATATCAATTGCTTCAGATGAAGGGTTGTATTGCAATGCATTGTGAACAGCACATTTGAATGTAATTGTGAGACTAACTACTGTTTCTGACATTGACATGTCTAATCCTAAATAAAAAAGAAGTTACATGCAAACTATAATACTGTTCTTGTGTGTTTTATTTAAACACGTTCACTACATGCTTAGGCTTACTTGCTTTTTGCGTTTCTTTCACATGTTAAATTTTATATGTTAACGTTTTAAATAAGTGGCTTTTGGAAAAACTCTATAATGATCGGTGAGTAAAACGCTGATGTCCCACAGACTCTAGGCTATCCTTATTAGGGCTATCATTAGTTTTTCCGAATTAGATTTTATATAGTGTTTGCTTTTTTTTTTTTTTTTCTTCCTTTCTTTCCCTTCAGTAGGATCCTGCCTTGATTGGACAAATGCAAGCCAAATAACAGGGTAAGTCTAAAATCACAGGCCTGCTTTAGACCGTAACCTGTATTGCAGAGGGCAGGCGATCAGAATTTTCCAAATGAGAAAACAATTAGCTCATATCCATAATTCAGAGCTCTGACCACAGCTTTGAGCAGCTAGAGCGTCAGCGGTGTGTGACGTGCACATCATATTCTAATTTGGATTTCAGGGCAGCAAGGCAGAAAAGCTCCGAGTCTCTCAGGTCCGCGGAGGCCAAAGTGTGGGGAGGTAATTCGAGCTTGCCATTATGAGCCATAAAACATTCATCACCTTGGTGCTGTGTCGTTTTCTGACTTTCTCCTCCAGTGTTCCTTCAGCACTCAAATGGTTCTAATTCATGGCCTCTGCACCCACCAATGCAAAGCTTATATGGCCACATGCCTTAAAGTGCGTGTGTATGGGGGTGGTGCTTTAGTCCAGTCCTACACACACACACATCTTGGCAGTAAGCTTGTGGTTTTAAAATCGTAGCGATAAGTTTGAATTCCTCTTTGATCAGAGCCTTTGTAGTCTCACGAGTAGTTTCTGTATTTCCTGCATAGAAGCCACACCTAATGTGAGTAATTGGATTCAATGGGAAACATGTGGAAACGGTTAGACCCGATTCAGCTGTGTGTCCATGGAGACTGCAGTATTGTTGAAAGGCTAATGCTGGTGAGTTCTAAAAAGATAAAGTAGTGCGAAATGTATAGCTTAAGACAATATTTACCCCATATGCTCAGCTCGTTTGTCTTTGGCCGGCACGGCGAAATGAGGCATCGAGAATCATTTGCATGTGGACGGTGCGCACAGGACTAGTGCAGAATTTTATTTGACAAGGTAACTACTTTCGTGGATGTTTATATGAATGTAAACAGTTTTAGTTGACCATAATTCTCTAGTCGATCTGTCTTAGTGTCCCACAAGTAAGAATTTCTATTTCATTGCAGCCTCAGCAGAGGAACAAGGCCTCCAGTGCACCGAAGCCTGTGCACTAATATTGTTGTAGAAAATTACAAAGATGTAAGATGTCTATGCTTTTTATTTATTTATTTATTTATTTATTTATTATTAATATTTTTTGCTTGAGCTATAGAAATTGACTCGGATTACCGTGCCTAAGTACACACATGCATTATTTTGTTTTTCCTCTGCACAACCCTGGATATATTCAAATCACCACTAATAATACATTCCAATCATTCCCCAGTAAAGATATTGCTCAGTCTAAGTGTTGAGTTTGAACTCTATTCGCGAATGTGTTTTGCATAAGCCTGCTTTAAAATCACATTTTTGGTGAGTCTCAGATGACATAATCATGTATTTTAAATGTCATGGGCTGTGCTTCAGTATTAATGAAGTTCTCATGGCTGGACTTGATGTCTTTTTTTTTTTTTTTTCTTTTTTTTTTTTTCTTTGGAAAATCCAATGCATTTTAAACAGACATTTTATTATGAATTTACATAAGGTAATTGCAGAAGGCTGGAAATAGCAGGTTGGTATATCTAAACAACCTAACAGCACAACACATGCATGCAAATTCATGTCCCTTCATTCGCTAATACAATCATCCCCATTAACCGGGCAATAAATACAAAGGCTGCTGTATCGAGCCGGACAGATAATGAACTCTCTGTCTGCATGTCCGTTTAGCGCTGAAGCCTGCTGTGTGATTGGCTTAGCCATGCTACATTACCTGAGCCATCATTAAAGGGCCTATAAATTGTGCTCGAGGCAACACCTGACACCGCCCAGAGGAGGAAAAACGACAGCATGTGATTTGGCTGTGATTTTTTAACACTCGGCTCTCTCCCCACACTCGTTCTTGTTTCGAGTGTTCCTACCTACTAATTTGGCCCGAGCTACTAATTTGCTCTTGACGGCCATGTGGTGGGTCTCTCTTCCTTTCTGACGAGTCGTCTTCAGGCCACAGGAATGAAGCCGGGCCTAGTCAGCAGCTTATTAGGATGTGGAGTCAATAACAGAGCCAGTGTTACCCTCAGAGACTTAATGATACGTGTTCCAACATCTAACCTCCTTATTAGTGCTACTAAGTGACGATCACACTTATAAATAGCTCCGTGTGCTTCTTAATTATAGCCTGAGAAATCATAGGGTTGTAAGGATGTAGTGTGTGTGTGTATGTGTGTTGTTTTTGCACGAGCATGCACACACACACTTTTGCATGATAAATGAAGGGTGTTTGTGCTGGTATTATGACTGCGTTTCCCCAGAGTTTACTTTACACTCCTGCCCACCCATACACATCTCTCGCACACGTGCAGCCGAGCCTCGTTGCTGAGGTGATTTATGGCAGGTACTCAAGCAGCCGCATTGCTAACTGAAGCTGCTCCGCTGTGGCTATGAGAAATGTGTTTCAAGGTGAAAATCAATCTGGGCATCTTGTGCAGATGCGTGCAGTATCTTCTTATGGACTTTTACTCCCATAAGCATTTTTAGGTTTGAAGGAACACTAACGATATGGACGATCTTATTGCAATTCAGGATCAAAGATTTCGCACTGCTTCTACTGTTAAAGGAGAACAACAGTGTTCTTCAAATTTGTCTCAATCTACTGCATCTGGAGTGTATGCTTAATTACGAGGAATGGGAATATTATGACAATTAAAATGTATTTATTATTATATATATATTTTATGAATTCATAAATTCTTTAGCCAAATGTAATTAAGTTCCATATCTTTGCATAAGATACTTCTTCCAAAAGTATAGCATGTGGTTAGTTTATATCTCGCAGGTCAAAACCTTCAGCTCTAAACCAGTGGAAGAAAAAGCTCGAAGTACTAATAATGGGATGAAATGTTCCTGCATTGCTCGAGGCAGCGCAGTGATGCAGCGAGGAGTATTATTGTCTCACAGCTCCGGGTCCCGAGTTCAGTCCTGGGCTTAGGTTACGGTCTGTGACAAGTTTAGCATGTTCACCGCATTTGTTTTCTCCGAGTTCTCAGCTTTCAACCCACAAACAAAAACATTTTGGCTGGTGTAAAATTGCCCCTAGTCCTGAATGAGGCTCCAAATCCATTGCAAACCTCCACATGCTGAAGAGGTCTGACTGTAGGGAGTATTTAATGTCTAACAAGTGTAGTTTTGATTTTCTTGATATAGTTGTTTTAACTGCAGACACTTATTGATATAATTATACAACTTCCCTCTTTGTATTATAACTGAGATTTGATTAGCATTTTAAACTCGACTATGTTTGACATTGACCCCTTTAATAGGTTTGCTAATTGTCCTCTTAAAGAAGTGTTTTTGTTAGTTTTTTTCGGATTTCCTAAAAGATGATCTGGGCCCATATTCACAAAGCTTCTTAAGCCTAAAAGTTGCTCCTATTGAGGAAATTCTAAGAAAATTCTTAGAATTATGACATGTTCTTAGAATTTCCCCTTAAATTTAGGAACAAATCTTAGTGAAGATAAAAATTATTCACAAAACATCTTAGACCGAATGACAGCTCCTAAAGTAAAAATTGTTAAGAGTAGAGAGGAGGACTTTTAAGAGGCTTAAGAGTTTCTATAGCAGAGGACAAAATGGTGGAGAGAAGAAATATTCTCCAAACACTGAACGTACAGCTAAAATTAAACACTGCTCTTCCGTCCAATTTGGTTTTCTTGTTGTTTTACTTCCTTCCATCTCTCTTGGATTGTTTGCTACATACTATCCAAAAGTGCAACTTAAATAAACTGTCCTGTAATCATGTACATTGTAAAAGTCAAGCCATTTTGCTTCCATCAATCTGAAATGGATTAAAAGTAATGAAATCAGAATGGTAAACAAGTGTAAGAACTTAAATATAGTAACTATTGTGTGGAAATTTGTTGCTTCAAAAGTAGACACATTTTCAACATTTGGCTGTTTTAATTAACTTTAAGAAATTTAGCCTATAACAGAAACTTTACATAAAGTAGCCTGTATTCATGATTCTATAATTTTCTTTATATACAAACATTATGATTTCACTGTTTATTCTATTAGCATATATTCTATTTTCACAAAGAGCGCATTTCAAGACCTTTACAGAGATTATTTTTTATCAACCAATCGCAGTCCTTGAATTGCTGCGTCATCCCTAGTAATGGGGTCAACCACGCCCCCTCACTAAGATAAAGGTTTCTGTACTTTCCTTCCTCAGAGTTGCTCTGAGAAGTTTCCAAAATTACTTTTAGTCTAGGACTCCCAGCTAGGACTTTTAGGCTAAGATAGGAGCTCTCTGAGAGAATTCTATGAATACTGATAATGGATTACAAGTAATAAAATCAGCATGGTAAATAAATTTAAGAACTTTAATATAGTTACTACTGTGAAATTGGTTGCTTCAAAAGTAGACACATTTTTAACATTTGTCTTTTTTTATTAACTTTAAGATATTTAGCCTATAATAGAAACTTTGCATAAAGTAGCCTGTAGTGATGATTATACAATTTATTTATAAGCGAACATTATGATTTCACTATTCTCTTCACTATTCACTAGTCTATTCTATTAGAATATATTCTATTTTCACAAAGAAACCTTTAAGATTTTTTTTTTTATCAACCAATCACAGTCATTGAGGAAGGAAAGTGCAAAAACCTTTCAAACCTACCAATTCAGAGTTGCTCTGAGAAGTTTCCTACGTAAATCACTTTTAGTCTAGGACTCCCAGCTAGCACTTTTTAAGGTAAGATAGGAGCTCTCTGAGAGAATTCTAAGAAGCTTCGTGAATACAGGCCCAGGACTTCACAATTCATTAAACAAGTCTAACCATGCAGCTAAAGTACAAGTTTATTTTACAGAAAACTTTATTAAATTAAAAGTGTCGACAAATTCAAACACTATTCTTTGTAACCGGTAGCCAGATGTCCTATTTGATTCTGAAGGTCTTGATGAGAGGCGTTTAAGTCCATCACTTAAACTCTTTTTCTAGAACATACCAATGCAGAGACATATATATAATATCCCTGATTTTCAGCATATTCAACAGAATTATAATGTAGTGAATAGCAGTGGATCCTCATGGGACAAAGGACAGGACAAAGTGCTGTCTAGGTTACAAACGTTTATTTTCATGTCATCTAAAAGTCCACCGAGGTGCTGAGAGTCGGATCTTTATGCCAATATGCAGAAGTGATGTTTATTGAACAGGGTCCTGTGCAACAAATCGTGTGTGTGTGTGTGTGTGTGTGTGTGTCTCTGTGTGTGTGTCTGTGTCTCTCTCTGATCGGTAAAGTGATATAGTGAGCCATGAAGATGTGATCCTGATACTGAGAATTCTGCACCCACTATACGACACGGCTTATGCTTCAGATACGTCACTCAGATTCAGAAAATATCTTTAGAACAATGTTTTCTCCATATTGAGATCACTTGTCTTTGATACACACTACACATGTGATGATTATATCCTATTGCCATCTCAGGGAGTTTTTCCTTGCCACTGTCGCCTTCACCCTTGGCTTGCTCATCAGGGACAATCTCAT
>JAQQZT010000006.1:15934639-15953054 GCA_030068275.1 Clarias platycephalus | reverse complement strand
TATATATGAGAGAGAGAGAATTACAATTATCTTGTGAGCATGAGAATGTTTCTGGTATGCACCAATTAATTATATTTAATCATCAAAAATAAATAAATAATAATAATTATAATTATTACATATCTCTTTAGGGGCTCCATTAGAATCAATCCGATTGTCTTATTCAAAAACTTTAAATTTTTCATGCCACTTCCACTGTTTTTGTCCCTGACTGGCCGCACATGCTCGTGGGTTCATGCCGGGTTCAAACACTAAACTGTTCAAGACGTTTTTCAACCTTTTTAGTCACAATTAAATTGTACTTCCTTTTATTACCTGCTTATATTTCTTTTGTATGTACTACCTGAAAGCTCTTTGCTTTTCTGAATACTGCAGTGATTGTGTGCCTGAACTGCAGTGGAAATTTGCCTCGCATGTTTTAATAGAATTATTTTTGGGGGGATAAAACGGTGCACATTCATTAAGGCTCTCACCATTTTTACAGTTAACTGATGCCAGCCCAAATGTAAGTGTATGTCTTGCAATTTTGTAATGAGTGAATGATCACACAATTTATTTATTCTGTAACTGGAACAGACATCAACCAATTTATTCCTGCTGTATACGGATGTGTGCATGTGTAATTATCAAGCGTGCTAAATTGGAATCAAATAATGACAAGTGTGTTCATTTCGTAAAACTGACAAGAACAACTAATGGTTGGTTGTGTATCATCACTCCCTCAACAACGGTCCTGAAAATGATTATTATTATTATTAGTGGGTAAATGAATGGCGTAATCCATTAGCTCCATATTTTACACACATTTCTTAGATGGGCAGATACTCCTTTCAAGCCCTGCTGCTAATACAGTATATTTATTTCCCTCTTCCAGTACTGAGTAATAATCATACTATTATTCCCATTACTGTACATGCCGTCAAACACAGGAGATGAGGAATCGAGCATGTCACACAAGGTACCATACTCAGACGGCTCATGAAGCTGCTATATTAATTCTCCTTTCCCCAACCTGCTCACACAGGATTAAGCGCTACATGTCATTATGTATCCATGGATAATAAAACCAAACAAGGAATCTAAACAGAGCGGGACAGCCCATGGACTGGAGGTGAGGGCTTTGGAGAAACGGAAAGCGAGTGCCCAGTGATGTCATTACGATGTTGGCGTTTGGCTCGGGGTCGAAACGGAGAGATGTGAGCAGCTCTTGACTTAACTGAAATCTTATGTTTGCAGAAAGAGAGAAAATTACTACCAGATTCTAATGTAACACACTGGGTTCCAAGTGAAAAGGTAATGCCTTTGGCCCGCAAATGATGAGAGGAAAATTCACCGCACCCTCCTGCTGTTACAGTATATTTGAAATACGTAACCATAACGTTGCAACTCGTTTTGTTCGGGCAGAATTTCACTTTTGCATCCATTCTGAGTAAAGTTCTCTGTCTCTGCCAGGGAACGGGTGGTCTCTGTGCGCATGCATGGAAAACAAACCTGTGTGCTCATATTTATGCCGAAGCAGCGAGCTGCTCTTCTGGAAGATTTTGTCACACAGGTCACAGGCGTACAAGCCATTTTCGGTCTTCTTCATCTTCTTCCTCACCGGCCCGGAGTCTGAGTCTGTCTGCTCCTCCAGCAAGGAAGCCACCTCTGAACCAGCCTCCTGCTTCTCCTCCTACACACCAACATGTGTTCATTTGTTTGATATAATATTATATTTCATTATCACCCTGATTTCACGGGAATTTCCTCATATCACATTCTGTAGAAATCACTGCACCAAGAACTCCTAAAGTAACTGATTTTGTACCTCCGCTAGGCTCTTACATTACCAAGCATTGTTGGTAATGATACAAAGCTGGCTAATCACCTAAACCATTTTTGTCAGCAAAGTCCAAACAAATCAGGTTTTTCGTTAGTTGGAACAGAAAAAACTCAACTGGATAACAAATGTGGGAAAGTAACACTAGCAACCAGTAAGGCCGCTTCAACTAGCATAAACAATCTAAATCATTACATGGAGCAGAGTATAAAAAAACTCATGAACACTAAAGTGCCTTTAATGCTGTTGTTTTCACTCAGGACACAATAGCACACCATGTCTTAACTGGTTCCTCACCTTGACACCATTAACCTGCAGTATGGCCTTCAGTGGTGTGTCGCCCCCTGCTGGGCTGGAGGCGGTAGTGGTGTAGGTGTAGGCTAGCTGTGGGATTAAGATGGCCTTAGTGGTAGTGAGGGTACGTAAGCTCTGCACGGGGCCTTGCTTGGTGATAGCCACCAGGGTGGGCAATTGAGTGGTCACAATGTTCAGGGAATTGGCACTTGTTTGGCTGGCATAGATGGCAGTGCTGGTGCTTGCATTGCCGAGCACTTCCTTCTTTGTGCAAACCAAGTTCAGAGGCTCGTCCTGAGCTGAGTAAACAGAGTGAACGCTGGCTGTATTTGCTGCCGCTACAGATTTTGGGAGAGACAAATCAAGAGGTCCCTCTCCTTCCTCTGCAGTCTGGGCTGGCACAGGCCCATCTGCAGACAGATTTAGTGGTAAAGGGGATGTGGGGCCATTTTCAGTTCCACTTATCCCAGCTGTAGTGCCCTCTGCTGGGCTATGAAGTTCCATGTCCTCCTCGTCTTGCTTCTTTTTGCTGTCCTGCTCAGATACTGACTTTAGGGTTTCCTCCAGAACGCCATTAACGTCTGTCCCGCTATTCTGCTCGTTCTGGGGTGTTGCTGGGGAGACGTCCATTGGAATCTGCCCATTCTGCATCTTCTCAAACCACTTCCTGACAATATCGATAGGAAGATTGACTGACTCTGATATTTTTGCCAGCTCCTCCTTGGTGGGTTCTGCATTTAAGGCAAAGTATGCCTTAAGCAAGGACATGAGGTTCTTCAGTGGGGGCTGCCCAGGACACAGTTCAACATCTGCTTCAGACTTCTCTTCCAAGTGTGTTCCATTAACTTCCTGTTCCTCCTTGCCACAGTGTTTGTTTGTTGTGTGATTGTAGAGTTTGGCCTTCTCCTGCTGACACGCTCCATCCACAGTGATGGTGGTCTTGTCCCGCGTTGTCTTGGTTTTAACTGTCAGGTCCTCAGGCAGTCGTTCAGCCTTGCAGGAGTCTGTATCCTGCCCAGCCGGCTCTTTCTTCAAGTGCTGCAGAGCTGCCTGAGCTTGCGACGGGTCAAGGCTGTAGTTGATTATGATCTTGGCAGTACCATCCTGGTCAACAATGGGAAGACTGATGGCTTGGATGACTTGCTGCGGTGCCTGTGCAATAGCCACTCTGCCAGTGCCTGCGGCCTGGCCTTTAGTCTGGGCATTCTCCAACACCTGCCTGATCACATTTCCATCCACTGCCACCTTTAGCATGTTTTGCAAGTCTCCTAGATTAATGCTGATTGGGGAGACCAGTCCTACAGTGGGGAGCACCACAGCCTGCACTGCCCCCTGTAAGGGTGCTGCTGCCCCTCCTTGAAAAACCCCGTTTACTCCTCCAAGGGCAGTCGGGGCAACAACTACAGGCTTGTACTCATATTCCAATGGCTCAGACTTAATCTGTGTGATTGGGAGCTGCTCCTGCAGGGGTTTACTATGGTCCAGTTTGTCCCTGGTCTGTGTCCGGGCAGTGGCAGGGGAAGAGGGCAGCGATGGTGATGGACACTGCGGGGTTTTGGTGCCTCCTGTGGTCGGCGAGGGTCGGGGTCGGCCGTTGACAGAAATGAGGCCGATGCATTTCTTGCTGCTGATATGGGAACTGTAGGAGCCGGAGTGAGAAAAACGCTTTTTACAGTTTGGGCACTCGTATGGCTTCTCTCCTGTTTGACACAAACAGATAAACACGTATACCGTTTACATATAGTTCAACAAAACTACAAAATGAGATATATTTTACCTAAATTTTACCTACTGTATTTAGCCTTGCAGGGTTTTATTTTACATTTTCTTTTCAAAAATTCCCATTCATTAGGAAAATTAAATACCAGGCTAGCGAAATACCTTCAAAACAAATACATGCACTGAATTGTAAATAAAATTAAGTAAAGCAGACAGTTCAAAAAGCCCAGATGTTCCAGATGAAACCGATTGCCGCACAATTAGTTTCCTTTAACAGCACAATTAAGAGCCAGTATAAACACAAGCATGTTTCCTATTTCAGAAGGCTAGCCAAAAACTAAATATGCAAGACTTTGGCGGCACACACTAATGCCGAATTTCCTTATTAACCAACACAAATACACAGACAGACATGCACTGCTAAAAAACGTTAGTGTGCTCACCACTGTGGATACGCAGGTGTTCTTTCAGGTGGTGTTTATACTTGAAGGCTTTGCCACATTCAGTGCACTTAAACTTTCGGTTTCCTCCACCCCCTGTTTGGGTTACATGCCGCTAGATACGGAGAAAAAAAAAAAGTGCTTTACTCTGATGCGCTTCCATAGGTGTGTTAATATTCATAAAATATCCAATGCCTCTTCATTTATTTACCATTTAAACAAAAAAAAAGTAATGATGCGTGATTAAAGATTTACACTTTCAGCTCCACTAGACACATGAATTTAACAAAGCATCTCTAAATACTGAACCAGACTCTATGCTCTGAAAAAAGGCTATAAACTCCACCAAAGCATGTGCTGTGGTAAGTTTGATGAATTAAGGAGATCGAAGGTTAAATGCAGCGGTACCTGGTCTCTGCCTGCTTTGTGTGCGCTCATGTGTCGGTCGAGCTGCGTGCGGTGAGTAAAAGTGTAGCTGCAAACCGAGCAGCTGAAGTTGTCCTCGCTCTTCTCGTGCCTGTACTTTATGTGCTCCTTCAGAGACGTGTAGCGCTTGTAGCCGCGGGAGCAGTAGGGACAGGTGAGGAGCTGAGAGAATGCGTCTGGTGTGCCTGAGAGAGAGAGAGAGAGAGAGAGAGAGAGAAGAGAAAAAGAGGCAGAGCGTGAGTGGGAAGTGCAAGGACGATGATATGAGTACAAGGACATCCACTGTATGTTTGAGTCTCTCACACTAACGAAACGTGTGCTCTGTAAATGAGATGTGCTTCGCCGAAAGAGGCAAATGAACCACTGATTACAAAAAAAACGTAAAAAAATTACTTAACATTTAACGTTTCTAGACTTAACAGGCTAGAAACTGAATATAACGTTAATGACTATATAAATTAGGCTTTGAAAAAAATCGCATCAGCTTGTCGACCCATTAAGAGGTGCGAGTGTGTTTGTGAGAGTGTATGTATGTGTGTGTGTTTGTTATTGTGTTGCTTGTGAGCTGAAGTAGGGCAATATGTGAACTTCAATCACACACTATAATAGACGGAGGCCTTTGATGTGCACCGAGTGACAGCTCTAACACAATTCAACAACTCTCTCCATCCCAAGATCTTCAGCAAAATGAAAGAGAGGAGCCGAAGAGGTATGAGGAGAAAGAAAGGAAGAGGAATGCTCGCTTGATAATCCCACAAAACAAAAGAGCTGTGCAACGGCCAGAGAATCAGCTAGTGGAAAAAAAAAAGGGAAAGCACTCTTTTGAAAGAGTGTGTGTGTGAAAGGACAGGAAAAAGAGACAGGATTAATACGTTCGAAATGAATAATGTCAAATATTTGATGAACTAAATAGTCGTATTAATTAAATAGTCTTCCGATATATAAAATATTTATTAACTCCGCTTCATCATGTCTGGCTTTTGTACTGTAAGTATCTGAATTCCAATAATCTGTATTATTCATCTGCATTATTCATTGATCCAACTGTGAATATGAATCGAGGTGCACCGGACTGGCGTTTCTATCTACCTCTATCGCAATGTCCCACAGGTAACATATTACCTGTTAACAGGTAACGTATTAAACCCCTTTAGTCAGGTGAATCGCTCTCACACACAGATATGAGAAACTCTCTCAGGTATGGAAGATTTGCTCAGGTGCTGCATTTTCCCACTTTCTGTTCAAACAGGTGAGGTGGAAACTTCAGCGTCATCAAAGGCAAGCTGTGTGTTTAAAGGTGTGTACCTGAGTGTGAAATGTGTGCTTCATCATGACTCTGAATCCAAAATAGACTCTAATGTGCGTGCGTGCGTGCGTGTGTGTGTGTGTGTGGACCAAATTTCCCCACAAGGATAAGAATATCTGACAGTTTTGACCACACGGAGAGATCTGGCTGGTCACGAAACCTGACGCTTTTATTTCCTTTTGGTTGGTAAGCTTCAAATTTAGGTGTGTGTGTGTGTACCATTCTCATCATGGCCACTAGTCTCCGGTGTTCCCTGGCGTGGTTCATCTTCTGGCGCTTCTGGGAAGATGACGGCTGTGTCTCCTTGCTGAAGCATTTCCTCAACGAGAGCGTCTCTACTCCTCTCATCCTCCTCTGACACACACTCCTCTTTCACTACAACGCAAACACACACACACACACACAGTTATTGCTGAGCCCATAATCCAGTCTTGTTTTTTTTCCCCAAGATGTTTAAAAGTGCAGTTTGTAATGTTTAGTAATATTTCTAGAACTAAAGTATACTAATCGTAGAGCTTTATAGAGGAGATATTATATCTTTATACTACATTGCAGTGAGGTGGACCTGCTTATTCATCTTCCTGTTAACATTCTCCATTCAAATGTGACGGACAGCACTTTTCATCACCGTTTGTGCCGAGTGCACTGGAGCTGTCCTGGTGGCCTCCAAGAAGATTATCAAGAATTGCGTTTGCTTCTGTAGTAAAAGCCTGTCCAGTTTGCCACACAAGCATTGCAGTGTTTTCTTAAACCGGAAAACACACAAAAACCCAACTAAGTCATTCACTGACCCTGATAAATGCTGATTTTCCATGGAAAACAAGCAAACAAATGATGGCGAGGTTTACAAAGCTCCTGTGGAACCACTGAAAGTCCTGTAAATCTTGGTATAATAATAATAATAATTCCTGTTTTTCTTTTTTTCCAGTCCTAATCTAACCCACCTGATTCGGCTAATCAGTGTCTAGTAGAGCGTCTGAACATTACAACCAGGTGTGTTCGATTAGTACGTGAACTGAACTCAGCATGACCATTACATCTACATAAATATGTAATGGGTGCTCAGCTGAATCTGATGATGGATGCGAGCTCTGTCTACATCGGTCAGGACACACCCCATCACTCATCCCAAACCACCTGACAATGATAATTAGCTTTCCTTGCATGTTGGGGAGGCGATATCATTAGTGAAGTGAGACGGCATGGTGCTGGGATGGAAAATACTTCCAGTTACTTGGCTGTCCACGATGCTCTTATGTCTCACCCTGGATTTCCACCGAGGGTTTATCCCTGGCGGTACACGTGCAACGCGGTTTTCTTCCGTCCTCAGTGTGGCCTCATGCCCTACCACAAGCTTCTCAGTCATGGAGCAGCTTGATTTCACATTAGGCCTGGAATGAATATTCATGAGGAAAGCAGACTCAACTCATGGCTGTCTAAAGGCCTTTGTGAGACTTTTATCTAAATCAGAGATTTGGTCCAGATTTGATCTTTGGTTTTTGGACGTACCATCCAAAAATATTCAAAAAATGAAGTAATCTGTTTCAGATTGATTGGAATACACCTTATTAGATGAAAGCATTTCTGAAAAAGAACTCTTTTATGTGACATTGTATGTACAGTGCTGTGAAAAATTATTTGGCATATTTTGTCACCCTTAAATGATTGAGATCGTCAAACAAATTTTATTACGCAAGAGTAAATAAAAATGCAGTTTTTAAATAATGATTTCATTTATTAAGGGGAAAAAGCTGTCAAAACCCACCTGTGAAAAAGTAATAGCCACCTTGCTAAATCATGAATGAATTGTAATTAACCACATTTTTTAACCGCGAGTGCATTTTCACTTGCCCCATCCCGGCCTGATTACTGCCAGACCTGCTGAATCAAGAAATCACTTAAGTAGAAAAGTCACCACACTGTATGTAAACATATTCCTGGCTTTTTATTTTTTTTATTCAGACAATTTTTTAAAAATCATTTATTTGTTTCTCTTAATTACTTTGTATGTTTTGACCTGTAATGTGCATGATCGTGATAAAGAAGAAGGGAAAAAAGGTGTCCCTACGACGACCCACAAAAATACACTATGCTTGTGACAATACCAGAGAGGTATGGAGAGCAGCTTCTGGGACACAATGCGCACCTGGTGGAAAGACTTCTGTTAACTAGAGTGGCAGTGATTTATTCCGGCGACCTCGACGTGGCCGGAATGCACCGCTTCTGCTCCGAGTGGAAACAGCGGGTAAGAAAGCCAGAGTGACGTGAGTGACATCATTTGGGCTAATGTGACGCTAATGATGAATATAATCTAAAGCTTGGATTATACTTGCTCCATGAATATGCACGTACATACTCGACGGCTGCCACATTTAACCTCAGAGATGAATGCTACGTGGCTGTGTGGTACAATATTAACATGAAAAGTGGGGCCGCTGCATATGCATATGATGTTGTGTTGGGAACATTACGTAGTGTGGCTATGTTATACACATTATAAGTTCAATTCTGATTTTTTGTTCAGATCAGATTGGAATGTCATGACGGTTCAGATCCGTAATTACAAGTCACTTTTATCTGACTCTAATGTGGATGCAACATGTGCATGTCTATACTATGCACAGCTTTTTGCTTTATACTGACACTGCAGACATGTTAGACTTTGGGTCCCTGCACATCTTCATATATATTGGTGACGCTGCCATATACTGTATACAATAACGTAGCCTCCTGTACTTTCGCCATGCTCACCGGAAATAGTGGTCGAGGAAGAAGGGATGTTTCGGCCCTACGGTGCCCCCTAGAGGATTTGGTTTTTAATCCTCCAAACACACCTAAGATAGATAACCGTGTGAACAATGATGCTCATTAAGCCTGTGTAGCTTTAATCTTCACTGATTATAAACACGCTAATATTAGTCTTGTGTTTTCACTTATTTATTTGTAATCCAGTAAATATAAACTTACAAATTGCCTAATCCAACTCGAATCATTCGTGTCGCAGGGCATGCATGAACAGTAAGGGCTGAGAGGATGAAATCTGTAGGGCGTAGTGTATACACTATACAACATCACCTGATTTCCACAACAAACTCTCTTTCCCCAAACAAAGCCTGTTATCAGCAAACAACGTCAGATTGATATCGATCACGCATGCAGGTGATGCAGGGCGATGTGCTGGCCAATGTGCATTAGAGCTACAATCTGGGAGACTTTTTACAATATACCAACAAGTGTGAGATGCTGATGCGTTATACACGAACACGTTTCGTTTTTTTTTTTTCCTCTCGGAGAGAGCATGATAAGAGACGCTGAAGGCGTGAGTAGGTTTTCGAAGGCGTAATTAGAAGATCAAAGTCATAATTATAAAATCAAAGTCACACAGGCGAGAGACACTTGGCCTGCTTATAAAACAAACAAAACAAATTAGTCCTGAATAGCTAACTCAATCTCTCGATTTCCCAATATCCCTTAATGCACAAACTGTGCTCAACCTCCTGTAAAATGAACTGCTTAATTGGAGCACTGCGCTCTACTTCTTTATCGCTCACTAACGAGAACGAATGAAGAAATGAAGGCTTTGGGAAAAAGCAAGCCCGGAGGCTGCATATGTGTATCTCCTGTCTGAGCTCTGCACTTCCTCATGCGTGCACGCTCGGAATGAGTCCGCGATGTCAGCAATTACAACTAATGGCATTCGCTCGCTCAACTCAAAACAACATTTGGAACACCTGAGGACAATCGTGCATTGGGGTGTCAGAAGGATTTTAGGAGATGTATGAATGTGGGCGGTCGGGGTGAGCCGAATGAACACAGTCTCTGCTTCCTACCTCGCTGTCGGCAACAGCAAGTCTGTCTTAGACGGGTGAGGTACGGTGGCAGGGTGCATTTGTCCGACATGCATCGACTTTATCAAGGAGACGAACGAAATGTTGCTGTAAGCCGAGCAAACGCTCACAGTGTGAAACTAACAGGCTTTACAGATAATATAATATAGACTTTCCCCTTGTGCAAAGCTACACACCAACAGTCTAAAGGAATCATTTTTGGGAACATCTATTTCCTAGTCTTCTACTGCGAACCTTAAGGATTTTATATTTACCGTTTCCCTTGTTCTGCTCCGGTTCTTTACGATTATCACTACGGTGAAAACACACCATGTTGTACGAGTGCATCACCTCAATCCAATGGCCATGAAAGCGCGACATAACAGCCCTCGAGGTGCGTCGTAAAACCCGGCTATGTGTGTGTACTGCTGTTTGCTTCAGTCTTGTTCGTACATCTATCACAATGGCACAGTCGTCAGAGGGACACAGGCTGCATCCAACCAAAATTCACACGTTCTTTTTATTTCACTAAAGCAACTGTAAAATATTCCTTGAAGTACAGTATGGAGTAGAAATTGTTGAGCAGTTTGTTAAAACGTTACCTACAGGCCAGATACATTCGTCATGTTACATAATAAGCTATAGCAACAACGGCGAAAAAACAAGTCACTAAATTAGTTCATAAATTAAGGAGTATTTTTAATAATAATTAATAGAATAATAATGCTTTAAGCAAGGTGGAGCCTTGAAGACTTGAAAAAAATCAACATCATAATTTTGTTAGGTTGCAAAAGTAGCGGCGGCACGGTGGTGTCGTGATCAGCACTGTCGCCTTGCACCTCCAGGGTTCGGGTTCGATTCCCGTCTCTGTGCGCATGGAGTTTGTATGTTCTCCTCGTGCTTGGTGGGTTTCCTTCGTGTACTCCGGTTTCCTCCCAAAGACATGCAGATTAGGCTAATAGGTGTTCCCAAATTGCCCGTAGTGTGTGTGTGTGTGTGTGTGAGTGTGTGTGCCCTGCGATGGATTGGCACCTTGTCCAGGGTGTACCCCGCCTTGTGCCCTAAGTCTCCTGGGATAGGCTCCAGGCCCCCCCGCGACCCTGAATACAGGGTTAAGCGGTATAGACGATGAGTGAGTGTAAGAGCGGCTTTTAAATCACTGATGAACAAATAGTCAACCTAGGATTATGGGATGATGCACTATTGCTAATTTATATTCAAAAGAGCAGGGCTTAATAAAAATCACAACCAGATTTAATGAGCATGATGGTACTGATTGATCAACACTCTAGTCTAGAGAGAGAGAGAGAGAGAGAGAGAGAGAGCGAGCTCTGTATGATGCTCAGAGATGACCACAGATGTTGGTCTGCCCTGTGTGAGCTTGTGTTTAAATCATATTCTCCCACAAACTTCTCAATATCGACGAGTCAATTTATTCTCGCGCTAAACAATGAGTGACAGGTGCCAGAGCTACAGAGAGACCACGGACATGGTTTTGTGGTTTAAAGACTGCAGTTGTACGCAGTCCACTTCCTCTCATGCTTACACACACCGAGGGTAAAAGTAGAAGATGAAAAAAAAAACACACGACTGGATCAACTGACATGATGCAAAGAAGCGAATGAGTCAGCACACCACCTCGGTGTAAAAATGTTTTACGGAAAGTACAAAGGGTTTTTTAAGAAATGTTTCTGCACCGGATGTAGCGTAGAGTTTATGTTGCAGATTGTTGGTAAGGGAGTTTTGTTGTTGTCTGTTTATTCACGGAATATAACGGAACGAGGTGTGCAGGTGAGATCAACCAAGATGACATGATGATGTCACATCCGATACTTTATACCTATCCGAAACTTGACCATTCATTTCTCCAACTTTTATACCTGCACTATATTTCCCAGAAATAACAGCCTTCACATTGCATCAGGATCCTACTGGAAATTCCCCATGACTCACCTGCGTGCATTTCTTACCCTACTTTGTCTCAAGAGGCTAATCATATTAAAGTTCATCCCTGCTGCACTAAACTCAGCTTAATACGCCGTCCGTTCCAGCGAGGGATTGAAAGAAAAAACACACATTAGCTTTAAACTCAGATTATAATGGTCCATTACTGCAGAGTATCTTTCATGAAAAGAACAAGCACACCCTCCTGTCGAAGAGAAACCTTATTTTGCCTTTCTTTCCATTTTATTCCGTTTCATTACGGTGCCAAGTGCATGAAATTGAACAGATTTACGGAGTTAAAGGCCACGGTGTTGCCTGCCATGCCCTCCCGAAGATAGTGCTCGTGGTTTCTCAACACAGCTGCGGATACAATTTGCTAGTTAACTGCGTTGGGCAAACTGGACTTGTTAACGTGAACACACCTGGTCTAAATTAGGGTGTTTAGGCTATAAAAAGCCTGCCATGTCGCGCTGTTCGGCTTGCTGCTGGCTTGGAGAGCTGTTGTGCTGTGGATACGTATATCAAGAAGGAAAAAAAAAGTCAGAGATCTATTTAATTAGAGGTACAATATTTGAGACATCAATATGCCTGGAGACCTTTCCCGCAGTCTTGGCACTCTCTTCCACATAATGCTTTAAACTGAAATGTCTGTGTCTTTGTCGCAAGTGAAATTATAACCTTTCTAAACCTGGACCAAGCAGACCAAAAGTGAAAAAAAAGGGGAAAATGGCATTTAGTTGCTCAATTTCAGTCACCTACTCACTTTCATTAACCATTTAACCCTGGTCGGGTCACGGCTTGTGCCAGGAACATCAGAGAGAGAGAGAGAGAGAGAGAGAGAGAGAAATGTGTATGTAAAGGGATCTCAGTCTATCGCATGGCATGAGGTTACATTACAATTCCACTTAAAACAGCACAATGCATGTCCAAAAGCACCTGAATTAAATTGCATCGACTTTAACATGTTCAAAAAAAACCCAAAAACATTTCTACATCATTCTTGTGAAATATATTAATTGGGTTTTTATTAAAAGTAGAAAAGTCCCGGGTTGTAGTTCAAAAAGAGTCTTTTGCCTCATTTTTGTCCATTTGCTTGAGTTCAGCTACAGAGATTTCAACAGGTTTTCCCAGATCACCACACAGAGCTGCTGTTTATATCTATATAAATAAAAGGGGCGGCACGGTGGTGCACTGGTTAGCACTGTCACCACGCACCTCCAGGGTTCGGGTTCGATTCCCGTCTCTGTGTGTTTCATCTTGTTTGCATCTTCTCCCCGTGCTTGGGGAGTTTCCTCCGGGTACTCCGGTTTCCTCCCACAGTCCAAAAACTGCAGATTAGACTAATTGTTCCCAAATTTTCCGTACTGTGTGTACAGTATGTGTGTGTGCCCTGCAATGGAAAGGCAACCCGTCCAGGGTGTACCCCGCCTCATGCCTAAGTCTCCTGGGATAGGCTCCAGGTCCCCGCGAACCTGAATACAGGATAAAGCCGTATAGACGATGAGTGAGTAAATAAAAGAAAGGTTTTGTCTGTACATTGGTTAGATTTCGCTAGAATTCGCTCTTTCAATGACACCTGTACTAGTCTCTCTGTCTGTTCAGTCAGATTAGTCACAGAATCGAGCAAAACTGACTGGACAGAGTTTAATGCAACTTTGCCAGTCCTTGTGTATGTGTCTGAAGTTAAACCTGCGCCATAAATGATTTCAGAATGATGGATAAAAGGGAAGTTATGAGCAGTTATGTGCCAGATTTTAAACCGGACATTTCGACAGAGTACCGCGCGAACGTCAAACTGTGGGCGCGTCTTAAATCTAGTGCTGCACAGAATTTAATGAAACTTTTGCAGTGCTTCAGATCTCGGCCTGAAGGTTAACCTGCAAAATGCTAAGTAAAAGTGAAGTTAAGAACAGTTATATACTTTAAAATAAGCTATGTAAACAAACACCTGCACCAATAGATATTAATTAGAAAAGCTGAACTGAATATATTTGACTGAGATTACGCAACATTTTCAGTAGCGCTGAAGTGGTGTAAGTGAATTTTAACACTGGAGTCATTTTAGGACAAAACCTAATCTTTATCTGATCGACTTTTTCTATTTCTCATCTGTGACTCACTCTCTGTTCACCGAACAGGGAGACGTTTTATTTCTTTGTATTAATCAGTTAGGAAAATCTGCTGTACAGAAAGACAGGCGGACATGTACGTGGGCTTCAACCTGAAATAATAAACAATAATATCACTGATTACATTAAAGATGTTCAGCTTATTTTAAGCTTTAACCTTTTAACGCCGTCTATAAACTCTTTTCCTGTAAACGACGGGTACTAATGCTATTTATTTATTTCTGTTTTCCAACACAAATCATTACATTACATTAAGCTTTCTGGGGGTGTACTGTGGTGTCTGGCACCAGGACATTGGCAGCAGATCCTTGGGGTGCTGTGGGTTACAGGGTGGGGCCTTCGGGCCTTGGCACATCCCGTCAGTGCCTGATTGGAGTGGGACATGGGGAGTTTGGATGCTGGGTGGGTGGTCTTGGGCTCTTTGCCGGCTGGGCCATGTGCGTGGTGGTCTGTGGTGTGCTCAGTGTTCTGGTGACTTTCTATCGTGGCCAGCGTGGTCTAGCCCTTTGATCCCTGTAGGCATGAAAGAGCCTTGGATAACCATGATCCTGTACCAACTTGCCAGTGTGTATATACTATACAGTATGTGTGTAATATATTATTCATAATCAACGTTAATATCATGGCTGGTCGGTGTATATTCCCTAAAGGCTGTTATTTGATGACTTTTAATAATTAATTAAGTTAATGAATCACTGGTACTAACCGAATTACCTACGAAATCCATTACTACTGTTCCGTTTTGTTTAAATGTAAACACATTTGTCAAGAAATATGATTTATCGCGAAGAGCGCATTTTAGGAAACGGACCATAATTTGCATGTGTTCCATCACTGATCAGTGATTCAAGTCGAAGAGAGAGGCCGTGTGTGCCAATGTAACATCTGTTACAGATATTACAGATAGCAACACCTTGATCACATTATTGCAGCCACAGAATTCAGTTTATTTTATATTCATGTTAATCTTGAAGGTTAATCCACTTGACTCATCAAAATCAAAATTCCTGCTTCATTTTGTTCAGGTTTCCTGACGGCAAAAGCCAAATGTCAAACTCTTTTCTTTACGTTTATTTTTACGTTAACTGTAATTATTAAACATGTTTGATGCATCCCAGTTGTATTGCACATATGGAATTCCGAAAGATTCGGATCGGTTTAGAAAATGTTCTTGCAATGTTGATAAATGATCAGCTGCATATTAAACACACGGTTTAACCTGCTGCATACAGTATGCATGTCAAGGCTGCGTGGTTTTTTTTTTTTTTATTATTCCTTTTTTTTTATGATGTGGTGATTTGAGATGTCTGGAGGAGTTTTCAAATCACACTAGAAAGCTTGGGTCATTTGGAATAAATGTTTTGCCAAACATAGCTTGGGAAAGTATAATTTACGAATTGTGAAACCATAATAAAATCTTTGTAAACATTCCAAGGGAACGCACTAGGGAATGTAGCCCGGTTGGAGACGGGTGGGGGGGAGGCAGCGAGAGCATGAGATCTCCTCCCTCTTCTTTCTCAATTTCATCAGCTATGTAGTTTTGCAAGACTGGAATAAAGCCACTTTATCCGATCCTCGGCTCGTTTGCTTAACCGTTTCCCAAAAAGGTCTATGTGAATGCGTGTTTCCCTTTGCCGCCCATCTGTCTTCTTTACCTTTGCAGAATTTCAGCTCGGACTCGGATTGTGAGCTGACGACTTACACAGAGCAGCTGGAAAAGTGCCTGTGAACTATCGCTGTGAATAAGAGCGCTGTGGTTCCATCCTGGGGAAAATTAGAGCCGACAGCCTGCGAGGAGGCAGCGATTGCTTTTAATCACGGTGATTGAGAGGGAGCGAGACAGTGTGAGACTGTTGTGAAGACGGAAGGATGAAGTAGACGTGTACGGGGGCAATAAAAAAAACTTTAACACAAGCACGGAGGCCAGAGAGAGTCAGTTTGGCTTCCTTTGCTCTAGGTGAGGGCGAGAGAAAGGTGAATGGAAGAGCAACAAGGGGTATGAGTGGGAGAGGCTGAAATTGGAGAGAAAAAAAAACAGGGTTGAGGGTTGAGTCGATACTGCAGACCTGATACTACTAATGAATGTTTTTCCAGTTATGAGTGGTGTAGACAGAGACGTGTGTAGATCCCGAACTTGTGCATACACAGTATCCTGACAGAACAATTTCTGAGATTTAGTTATTATTATTATGATTATTATAATAGGATGGCAACAGTTCAGATTTTCACTTAAGAAAAAAAATTCACGTCAGACAAAACTGATCTAAATCTCTCCATTCCGGTAAGTTATGGATACGAAACCAGTACATTTTCTTACATTTCCTACCCAATACCACTCATGGAGCTTCCACACTGCATGCATTATAAACACTCCTGAGCAGCTCAAATCTTCTCCAGAACCTCCCTAAACACTAATGTCCCACACACCCTCACACCATTCTTCAGCCAACAGCTAATGGCCAGGAATTCTGGTGCTTAACGTTTCACTATTTAAACACATTTCTAACAGTTAATGCCTGAAACACAGCTAAACCATGGACACTGAAATGACCTCAGCATTCGATGTTAATATCCTTTCACTCTTTTTTACTTTTATTTATGACGATTCGAGAAGACCACTAGATGGAACGTTACCTTCTTCCCATCTGTCCTCTGGGCCGTTGGTGTCGTCGTCATGGGCAACACTGTCACCGTCGGCTCCATCCACGGGGGTTCCGTCCTCCTCCACGATATGGAGCTTGTCTTCATCATCGGAGTCTGACTGGCCTTCCAGTACATGGCTGTAGTTACTCACTGCACACACACATAGAAAGAGATAAAGGAAAACATTTAGACAGAAGTGCTTATAAAATATACGCACAGGAGGTCATGAAAGAGCGGATTGATGAGGTGGAATGTTGGACCAGAGGTGATTTGATCACATACTGTAGAAAATACTGATTCTAAACAGGTTGAAGGGAGATAGCCAGATAACGAGTATAGAAAGTCAATCAATCAAATCCCACTCCACTGCATCAGTCGATCCAGGGTACCCGAGTCTCCTGAGGCTGCCGGCTTCCCGTGACCCTCTATAGGGTAAGTGCTGTAGAGAATGAGTGAGAGGCTCATCCTCCTGAGGGTAGCATTGGATCTAGAGTCCACCCAAGGAATACTAGGTACAAAGATACATCTCCCAGGCATATAGTACACTTACTCACACCTAGAGACAATTTTGGAATAACCAGTGCACCTACTGGCACGTTTTGGGAGAAAACTGGGCAACCATAAGCAGTGCATTACGACCTCCACACAACTGGAAACACATCCACTGCTCACTGGATCACCATGCCACATCTGTCTGTGGATAACAATGATGTTTGAGTGTGTGTGATGCTGATGGTGAGGTACTGTGTATACATTACATCTGAACCGCAGGAGCTAATCAAGGGGACGTACCAGAGTGTGATACAGACGCGTCAGTGGCATAGGACCGGATCAAATACACACTAATGCACACCTTGTACGACTTGTTTATCAGGTGAAGTTAAATGGCAGATTTCAACCTCAAGTGTTCGAAACTGATGCCACATGGGTAATTCGATGCATATCTTATGTCTGTAAAGTAAACGGACGTATGACGGAACAGGACATTTTGACGGCGTGCAAAAAACAAATTCAGGAAACCCGCTGCAGTCCTGGTCTATAAACATTCCGACACTAGTCTGTAAGTACGGTCCACATCTGGAGGAGCTTCTTCCCGCAGGCGATACGGTCTCTCAATCAGTACACCACACAGGACTCAACCTGTGTGTATTTTGCACGTACGCACTCATGGATATTTGTCTTTTTGCACTGGACATTCATGGACACTTACTTATGGACACTGCACAGCTGCACATTTACACATTTCTATTTCATTTCTTTGCTCGTTGCACATAAGCCACTTTCAATAAGACACTTTCATGCATATTTGCACCCCGACGGACATTTCTATTTAAATTCCCACTTCATCTCCTCACTAAAGTTTCTATATTTTTCTATATTTCTACACCTAGGTTTTCTATTTCTATTTTTCTTATATTGTAGATTTTGTCTTCTATAGATATATTATTCTTACCTTAGCTACATTTATTTTCTTATTAATAATCTAGTTTATTCCTATTGATTTCCTATTAATAATCTTCTATTTTTAAGGTCACCGGCGGTGGTTTAAGCATTTCACTGCATATGGTACCGTGTATGACTGTGTATGTGACAAATAAAATGTGAATTTGATCTCTGGCCTCACCGCGCTGTTTGTCATACCACTTCATCTGTTTCCTTTTTTTGTTGTTGTTGTTGTTAGCTAGATAACACTAAGCAGCATTGATTTGTCATAGCGGACCAGGCGACCTTAATTAGCAGCATGTGTATGTGTATGTGCATGTGTGCATGTGTATGTGCATGTGTATGTGTATGTGTGCAGAAGAAGCGAGCGTGCTTCGCTCAGCATGATGTGACATTCTATTAGAAGAGCGAGTGATGGAGAGATA
>JAQQZT010000006.1:15915137-15934539 GCA_030068275.1 Clarias platycephalus | reverse complement strand
ATGTGTGCAGAAGAAGCGAGCGTGCTTCGCTCAGCATGATGTGACATTCTATTAGAAGAGCGAGTGATGGAGAGATAGCTTCATCTAACGAGCTCTCATTCGTTAAGGTAAGTGCTGGCTGAACAGAGCTGGAACGGAGCTGGCAGCATAAATCACACTTAAAGAGTCTGTTTCGTAACCATCAGCAGTACGTGAAAGATGGAGTTGTGAAGACGTAACATAAAATATAGAATCAATTACATCCGGGTAGATTCTATGAGGTGCTCGGGCCGGTTTTTATCATCATGCTCAGTAAAAAAAATTTTTTTTAAATAGGATAGTCGGATTCGCAAATGCGCTTCGGTTCTCGTTAAAGCATTTCGGAGGAGTTCACTTGTTTACCAGCTCAGGCGAACTCCTGATTCCTGTTTACAGAGAAAAGAGAACGCTACAGTCAGGAAATGAGAGGGGATGTGAATAAAATCTATAGCTCCGTGTGTGTGTGTGTGTGTGTGTGTGTGTGTGTGTGAGACACAGAGCATGAGATAACACTGTTTTGAGATAAGTGAGTGGGTGAGCCATGAGAGTGTACATACGCTAAAAACAGTTCCTCCCTAAAGATTATACTCCTCCCGTCCTGCAGTCTTGCACTGGACTAAACAACTGGGACTTTCACTCACTTCGAGGAGAGTCAAGGTTTCTTTCAAGGTGCGTAAACACGTACAAGTGTATTTCGAGGATATAAAAGGTGTTCGGGGAAAAAAAAAAAAAAAAAAAAAGGGTATAAGAAACTGAAGGTGTGCCAAAAGCGCCTCCATTTTTTTTACCCACCCCCTTCATCCCATCTCTCTTTTCCACTCATCTAAGTACCTCTCTTCAGCTCGGCCAAATCAATTTTCCTTTGAGAGGCGCAAAGTCAGCACAGGGGTTTGGCTATGGAGCTGAAACTCACACACACACACAGACACACACACACACAGACACGCATGCACACATCTGCAACGCTCACCCTAATACATTTACATTAAGCTGATTTTGTGCTTTTTATCCCCTGCACTTTTTTCCTCCTCCCTCTCGTACTTGTACATACCCTCCTTTTAATGCTTTTATCGGATCTTTTCTATCCATCTTGTTCGGATGACTCTGCAACATTTGAATCATGCCTGCACACAATCTAAAGTTGATACGATTCTTTTTACATCTACTACCAGCAGGCACTACATATCCCATCAGGCAGTGCGGGCAAGGAGCGCATGACGTGCGTAACATCGGATGGAGGCGACTGATCTGTGACAAACTCCGCTACATGGTCGCACCTGAGTGCGCTCATGACCGCCTCTAGGAGCTCCGTGCAGGAAAAGTGACTAAACAAACACTCGATAAGAGAACGTTAGTTTGGCGACAAACACGGAGCGCTACACGGACCCAACGGAAAACAGGGGTCATTAAGCATCGCATATATTACCGCTGATGTTAAACTCGAAAACAAAGTGCAACTGTTTTTTTTTTTTTTTTTGTAGAGGTGACTGCATCCAAGTGCAGCACAACACTGTATGCAAAATTCTGCATACCTGTTCAAGCACCAAATCCCACGTGGGCATCACACGCTACAACTAGCACAGCTGTTTACTGACAAACAAACAGCCCTGGCTAGCGGTATACACTCTATATCATCATCTCTCCACATAATACATTACACTTCCATATGGATGCCGCGATGCTCGTCAGAGCGACCGGGTCTAAAGATGCGGAATCCTGTTTTCCCAGAATCCTGTGTTTGTTCGCTGAAGCTCCTAATGGAAGCCAACACAGGTCTGTGCATTTCAGCTGCCCATTAAACCCTGAGGCCTGCGGGCCGACACCTGCCTCTGATAAATGCCACCTAACCTGGGATCTGCATAATCCCACAAAGCCTGGTCACACACACACACACACACACACACACACAACTCTGGAGGAAAGCTGCAGTGTCTAGACGAAGCTACATGTATACTAATTATAAAACTACAAGGGCCACGAGATCATGAAGATGATTTGATCCGTGGCGTTTATTTATTCTTTCTTTTTAAGATAAAAGACACCGAAAGACAGAGGAGCAGACAAAGGGTATCGATTTGGCTTGAAGATGACATCAGTGTGAGTGTAAGCTTTTGTTAGCATAGATTTGATGAAACCCTCTTCCATCAGGTCACCTGACACTATTAAGCTTTTAAATAACTGTTCAGTTAATCCGGTGATCCATAGCAGTGTGTTCTAAGTAGCTTGATGTACGATCGTACGCTGTAAAGTGTGAGATCCTGTAATATGATGCATAATGTGATGATGATGATGATGCTTTTTTGTTATTAGTCTTCTCTCTTGCACTTAAAAAAATCTCAAATAAATAACGGTAAATATGAAGAATGTTTTTCCAAAAGCGTTACACAACAGACTCACTTTAGTGCCTTAAACGCCATAATTAAATACTTATGGGTCGTTACTGTACATGTACCAAATCTAACGGCTCACTTTACAAGCAAATCTGTTTGTTTAAGAGGTTAAGAGATCAGTTTCTTAACAAAACACATTATCTGCCATGTCTGTTGTTTTAGCAAAGCTTAATATATAGTATTCACTCCCTACAACTTTTCCCCCCAACACTGAACTGATATATTAGTGCGCACGTGTTCTTTTTTTCTACCCCCAAATTCATACCTAGAGGCACAGAACAGGATTCATGTGTTTTGGAACTCATAAAATAAAGGAATAACATGTAAATGATTGGGGCGGCACGGTGGTGTAGTGGCTTGCACTGTCGCCTTGCACCTTCAGGGTCCGGGTTCGATTCCCAGCCAGGCTCGATTCCCGTGCATGGAGATTGCACCTTCTCCCCGTACTTGGTGGGTTTCCTCCGGGTACTCCGGTTTCCTCCCACAGTCCAAAGACATGTAGGTTAGGCTAACTGGTGTTCCAAAATTGTCCGTAGTGTGTGAATGTGTATGTGTGTGTGCCCTGTGATAGATCGGCACCCTGTCCAGGGTGTGCCCCGCCTCGCACCCTAAATCTCCCGGGATAGGCTCCAGGTCCCCGTGACCCTGAATACAGGATAAAGCGGTGTAGACGATGAGTGAGTGAGTGTAAATGATTGGCCTTAACACTGCAGCATGGTTAAAATCAATCACATATACTATATAGTATACTGTATATATATACATATATACTACACTACTCCATAGGATTATTTCTATTTCTGTGAAATCGGTAAGAGTGCTTTTAGTCTTTTAAGTTTCTATTAACAAGGAGAATAGTGAAATCACCAGCATTTTAATAGGATATCCTGTGGCCTGATCATTCTGCAATCTTTCCACATTAGTAGCGACGCTGTGGTTGAGTGTTACAGCTCCAGACCAGTTTGTGTTGAGTCTGTTGGTTGTAATAAAGGTAGGAAAAGCTGACACGCTGATGTGTCGCCGTGACACATGCACTCGAAGTGAGTGTTATGATTGGACATTCCTGACATAGCATCATTCCCCAGGGCTGGAGGAGCCCGCTCAGCACGCTCCGCCTCGGCCCTCACCCGCCACTCGTGCGTTCCGGGCTTATCTCTTAAACAAACACTTATTTTCCCTCTGAAATTAACTTTGAGCCCTCAGACCCAAAATACTACAACGTTTATAATGAAAACATGATTATGAGCCATTATGGATTTTCAGAGCCCTCATGCCACTTCATCAAGGATATGAAGACGGAGCTGCAGGTATAGAATAGCGCTCTGGAAGACATACTCTGTAAAAGAGAAACCTTTCTGAAATTGACCTTTGTTATTGTATTGGCATCAAATAGAACGGAGGAGTATGCTTAATGTTCTGTATCATGTTAAGCACAAATGTGTCTCAGACACCCCTACGACTATTAGTATCGCTAATTAAAGTGAAGCACTGTATTGTTTGTTCATTCATTCATTAATTTATTCATTATTCATTTCTATACCCTTGGGGAATGACTTTGGGTGCACGGTGCCAATTCATCGCAGGACACACACACACACACACACACACACACACACACACACACACACACACACACACATTACGGTCAATTTGGGAACGTCAATTAGCATAACCTGCATGTCTAACTGATGGAGGAAACCGAGGTACCAGGAGGAGGAACCCCACCAAGCATGGAGAGAACATGCACACAGACCCGAGGCAGGAACCGAACCCACGACCCTGGAGGTGCAAGGTCATCGCCCTTTAACATTTATTAACCGCCATTAATTTCACTAATAAATGTAGCTATGACTTCTACTGTCAGTTTTAAAAATGCAACTTCACCAATTGTTTAAGTGATCTCTGATCGCGCTCATTCATTGATTTTGAGGGCCAAATGTCTTCAGCTAAATCATTTGACCCTTTCAAAACGACATTTTTTTTTTTGCTCATGTAGGTTATGTATGGGGCGGCACAGTGGCTTAGTGGTTAGCGCTGTTGCCTTGCACCTCCAGGATCTGGGTTCGATTCCCATATGTTTGCATGTTCTCCCCGTGCTTGGTGGGTTTCCTCCGGGTACTCCGGTTTCCTCCCACAGTCCAAAGAAATGCAGATTAGGCTAACTGGAATCCTTAATTGACCGTAATATGTGTCCTGCGCTGGATTTGCACCCCGTCCAGGGTGTCCTAAGTCCCCTGGGATAGGCTCCAGGCCCCCTGCGACCCTGAATACAGGATAAAGCGGTATAGACGATGGGTGAGTGGGTGGGTGAGGTTATGAATGTTAAGCCACTTGCGATAAAAAATCTTTTTGATCTTCTCCCGAGGTTTGGTCACCTGCTCTGATTTGCACTCCTGTCCAGAACGCACAGCCTATTTCAGGGTTTAAGATGGCTCAGGTGTCTAAGGATCTGGGATTCAAACTTGTGCTCTCCTAGTGACAGGATGGATGCTTTCCTGTTGCACCAATCGGGAGCAAATCAATCATAGAAGGAATTTAACAGCTCTACTTCACTGTAGCATAAAGGGTAGAAATGCATACACACCCTTTACTCCTGCTATACAGAAACACTCCCAGATCACACAATTCACAAATACACACGAGGAGAGAGAGAGATCGAGAGATTTTATCTCCTATATCCCAATCACAAGATACCACAAAAAGTGAGAAAAAAAAACACACACACACACACTGAATTCCTTTTCACTTTGTCATAAACACTGTTACGTCAGTTTACTTTGGTCCAAACACACACACACACGTTCACGTACACATATATACTCATACAAGTATGTACACACAGATACAGTCACAATCTAAACCACATCCCCACCCAGCAATTTTTCTTTCTATCTCTCTCTCACACACACGTTCTCTAACCGCAAGAACACGGAACCGTCACATCAAACAAAGCCAGTCACCACACACACACACACACACACACACACACATCACTCTGTCAGCTTTGTAAGCTCTGTGTTTTTCGAGAAATGTTAATTCGGTTCAAGTTATGTTTATTTTTACTGGCATACAGAGACATACAGTGAATATGTTTCCTCCAGGACGCAGGTGCCATATAAACTACAAGCGAACGCTCTCAAAGACACAAAGCGCAATGCACAATAATCACAGGATATTCGATGAGGGGATAAACCGTGCAGTATTTATTAGACCCTTATACCTCGTAGGTTGAAATTATGGAGCTTGATTCATGAGGACCTGATTGATTTTTCTATAAAGCAGCTCTGACACCAGCTCTCACTGTGATTTAAATCCAAAGTTTATATTAATGTGAACATTCTAATGATTGTTTTGTTAATAACAGCATATTTACGGGGAGATGCCTACATAGTAGACGGTTCACATATAATTTGAATAGCTTAATGATGCAGATGTGTTGGTATTTAACAAAGAGAAATCTATACCAATGGAGACGGTGACATATTTTTGTTTTTCAACATGTAAATATATTACAGCCTATATGCAGAACATCTGTGCTGTTCAGTAAAATTGGCAAAAATGGCATTGAGTTGTCTTCTTACCTTTAACAAAGACCGTACACTCATCATCTATACAGCTTTATTCTGTACACAGGGTCTTAGCGCATGTGGGTACCCTCTGGACGGGGTGCCAATACATAGCAGGGAACACTTACATTCATACACTACGGGCAATTTGGGGACGGCAATTGGGGACGCCGAGGTGGGAACCGAACCCGGACCCTGGAGGTGCAAGGCGACAGTGCTAATAACTACTAACCAGCCCCGAGGGAAACCACTCACTCACTCACTCACTCACTCATCTACATCTCTTTATCCCTTATTCAGGGGCGCGGGGGGCCTGGAGCCTATCCTATCCCAGGAGACTTAGGGCACGATGAAGGGTACACCCCGGACAGGGTGCCAATCCATCATTCATTAATATATTACAAAAATTGATCTCATTATTATATGAGAATAATAAGAACACTACAGGTCATGTTTTTACGGGAAAACAATCACACCAGTTATCCATATACCAATAAATATACTACCTATACTGGGATGAATAAGAATACGAATTATGATGTGCATATTTAGTCTTCGGTTCCGGCGATATCACTGACTGTGAACAGCCGACTTAAATGCAGAACCTACACTGGCCTCTAGGAGACGCTTTATTCCCAGGAGACAGAACTGACGCAATGGTGACAGATAATGCAGTACTCGACTCGGTGTCCTGCTGTGTGCTGCATTTGACTCTCTTCACTGCTCTCAGTGTTTACCAAGTGGATAATGTTATTTTGTTCCAATAACATAATGAGGGATGTGACCTGATGCTGCGGTACAAAGCCTGTGGTGAATGCTACATTTAGACGAGAACAAGTGATTTAAAAAAAAAAAAAAGAAAAGAAAGAGAGAGACCCAGAATAGACATTCTCACCTAAGTCTCTCTCTCTCTCGCTCGCTCGTTCTCTCCTCTTACAGCTTACTCCAACTACTGGTATTATAAGAGGTGTGCATAATTAGCAAGCGATAGTTAGATAGTATCAGGTTACTCCTCAGACAGCGTCCAGTGTAGCTTCAACACGTAAACACACATACAAGTACAGTACCAAATGGACCAAACACAAGCCAAGTTTCTACTTGTAATGACGTCAATCCAATCCAATGAATTAATGACAGAAAAAACCTCGAACGTCTGACTGGGTTTCAGTAATAATAATAATAATAATAATAATGTACAGTACTGTCATGGCATTGGGGACACTGCTGAGTATTAAAACAGCACATGTACAGTATGTGACGCAGGATGTGTAAACAATCAGCAAGAACAATGCAGATCACAAGCAAGAGCGCGACCCAGAACTATTCAACTATAACTATTGTACAGGTACAGGACGAGGGGTGCCAAAACTTTGTGCAGTGGGAGAAGTCCTTTATATATATATATAAAAAAAGGAAGTGTTAATGCTAAGGTTCATACTGAAAATAAATGCACTGAGGTATACAGTAGGTGAAGGAGTGCATGTGTGTGTGTGTGTGTGTGTGTGTGTGTGTGTGTGTGTGTGTGTGTGTGTATTTTGAGCTAATCTTGTTCGGCTAGACTGCGCTCTTCTAAATAAGGCCAGAGAGCGCGATCATACCTGCGCTATGATAACAGAGCCAGAGCTTCATCCGTGCTGCAGTGCTGACTCGGCTCTGTTTACGTTTGAGGTGAGGCCAGCCCCATTCACGGGCATAAAGGTTCCAGGACACACACACACACACATGCACATACACACACTGTAAAAAAAGAAAAGGCTGAAGTGCGAATGACGAGCATGGTTAAAGAACATGACTGTGTGACTGAGAGATTTATAGATGTGTACATTACACTATAAGCTATGAGAGGTATTTTACTTTATCATCACTTTATCACTTTATCAGACCAGTGGTATTTTGCTCTCTCTCTCTCTCTCTCTCTCTATCTGTATTACACTGAAGGTAAAGTGAGGAAACATCTGTCGTGCCTTCTGGTCAGTGTGTACTACCTGTAGACATGCTTGATTATCTGGACACCCCCTTGTTCAGTTTCACTACTGCTTTTCTCTCTCTCTCTCTTTCAGAATCACTTTCTGTTTGTGATTTCCCAGTATAACCTGGGAGTGTTTTCAGTTTTAATAAGTAGAACTCAGCGCTTTAACTCAGTAGATCAGCACAATAACTCTTAACCATGTTATTTTTAAATTATTATTATTATTATTTATTAATCATATTTGATCATGATATCAGATGTCATGCACCAGATATTATTTCTGATTGAGTTTAAAAAAGCAAGCTACATACAGTATCGGTACATTTATTCGGGTATACTGTACAATGGGCATTTAAGTACTAACTTAGAGGTCAATTTAAAGGTGACCTATTATAATGCAAAACTCACTTTTTAGCTTAGTTATTAACTTTTTTAATGTTTGGTCATGTAGATGTCTTCAGTGTGCATTTACAAAAAAAAAAAGAGATAAAAACATTTTCAGGATTTTGTTCTTTTTCAATTTTGTTAAAAGAACCAATTTTGTTTTCGAACTGCTCGCTCTTGCGTGAGCCCCTGATTGGCTGAAGAGCCGAAATTACTGTGGAACTACCTTACACGAAGTAGCTCTCATCCCTCCCCTCTGAGAGAGCTCGGCCAATCAGCTCTCTCTAGACCTCCGGCTGCGAGACGTTACAGCATCACCTGGGAAGCGAACTCGCGATCTCCGGATAATAGGGCGTGTGCATGGAGTTAGTGTGTTCTCCCCCTGCTTGGCGGGTTTCCTCCTGGTAATCCAGTTTCCTCCCACAGTCCAAAGACGTGCAGATTATACCGCTATCTCACCTATGCGGTTTCGCGCGGTGGCCATAAGTACCGTTCATTATGATTCACCGCGAGTTTTTGGCACTGTGAGTACGTTTCCATCTTTCCGCGCGAAAAATTATACATGTTTAATATTTTTGCCGGTCCTCGCGGAAGCTAGCGGTCCTTGCAGAACTTCAACAAGCCAGCGGAACGTCGGCGGGCAATCGCGGCGAATCACGATGATCAACTCCGCATCTCACCGTGAGTCAAACCGCATAGGTGAGATAGGGGTATTAGGTTTATAGGCATTTCCATATTGTCTGTTGTGTGTGTGTTTGTGCCCTGTAATAGATTGGCACCCTGTCCAGGGAGTACCCAGCCCCCTCCCCCCCCCCCCCCGGGATTCTTAATTTACTTTTGTTTTAAACAGTTAAATAGTATAAGCTTGCAACTATTTGAATATTTCTTAAAATAATAGAGGTGCAAATTCTCACTTTTCTTGTCTGACTAAATGTGATAATCGTGACAATAATCATGAATATCATGCTCGTAATGAGTCTGGTTAAGAGGGAAAGCCCTGGCGCTAGCAGAGCTCGGATAAAATTAGCTCCGGCAATGACATGACCACGCTATCTGTTGAGAATACACAGGAACCAACACACACCTGTTTGAACAGGAAATGGGGAATTCATCTCACCCTATGCACAAAACCGTATCGTCAACATGCATATTTAATTGAACTTATTTATTCTTTCTTTTACTTTCTTTTTGTCTTCCTGGCGTTCAGACGGCTGTGTGATTGGCTTAAGGGTCAGTCTTTATCTTTGTTCCTCTTTACTGTAAAGAGACTCGGTGAGGAAAAAGCAATCTATTTATAGGTTTCCTTTCCTGTGCTTTTTTTTTTTTTTTTTTGCCGTGAATGTATACGCATATCTGTGTTACATACACACACATACACACACATACACACTTCAGCATTTCGGCTGGAACTCCTGGTCACCACACAGGGAAGAAATGCGCAATAAATATGTGAGTAAGTCAACAGAGCTGTTCAGTCTAGACATGAGACTGTATGAGTTGCCCATCCAGGCCACAGAAAAGTAACAGACCGACCGAGACTACTTACACACACACACACGGTTCTGGTGGTGACCGTTATGAGGCAACTGTAAAAGTTTGGTTATGTGTGTGTGTGTGTGTGTGTGTGTGTGTGTGCATGTGATCATGTGCTTGCAGGGCATTTCCCCGATACCACGCCAGGTGAGCTGAGTCAGACAAAGAAAGGAAAACAGAAGTGTAAGCAGAGTGAAGCCTGCTTTACCGGAGGAAAACATTCTGTTTTGAGCCAGCAGGTTCATACGATCGCGTTTTTTCATCTTCGTTAAATAAATACCTAACTAATATTGTTATTCTCGGTGCTTTAAAATAGAACTCTCCTTCTTACACACACATCTGATACTGAGAGGTGAGGGTTTTGTATAGTTCATACGCACAAGCAGTGAAGTGGAGCCACATATGGCCTACATGAGCAGACTTATTAATAATACCTGGCCTACTATGAACAGATGTATGTATGTATGTGCGTGTGTGTGTGTGTGTGTGTGTGTGTGTGTGTGTGTGTGTGTGCGTGTATGCGTGTGTGATTTCCTTTGTACCTGTCATGTCAACCACACACATGCAAACGTGAATAAGCATATCCTGCTCACTCACAGCCGTATGTTTAAATAGAAGAAACAGCTACATTTACTGTACAGGCAGGTCCACGTGTATTTTCGAGACATCGGATAAATCTTATGGTTCAGTTTCATAGAACGGATCTCTGCGCATACACTACCTGTACATCAATGCTAGTCTTTTCTTTTTCATTGCTTCCCAATATAATAAATGGTTTAGTCAGTTGAAGTTGTCTGCTATGTATTGACTTGTTGGGGTTATATTGTAGTTTTTGTTGACTGATAAAGCAATTTACAGTATATGTATTTACTAACACATGTAGTGCAGTAGTTCCCTGGTGGACCAGTGGCTAGTGATCAGGACTCATGGTGTGTCACGGTGAGGGACTCAGCTTAGTTGCCCAAAACATTTTTGGAAAAAAATAGTGTCATTTTTTCCCCTCTCGATTTTTCTGCCTAATTTAGTCGTGTCCAATTCCTCCCCATCACTAGGGGGCTCCCACATTAAGCTACTACTACCACTCAGTCGGGAGGGCCGAAGACTATCACGTGTTTAATCCGAACCACGTGACGCCAGCCGCCCACATCTTTTCGAACTGTTCGCTCACACTCCGTTGAGGGAGGACAGCGCTATCTGCTTTTTCCGTTTACGTGAGCTCACAGATGCCTCTGATTGGCTGTAGAGCCGTGATTAATGTGGGAGCACTAAGTACCACCTCTCTGAGAGAGCTCGGCCAATCAGCTCTCTCTAGACCTCCAGCTGCGAGAGGCAACAGCATCACCCGGGAATCGAACCAGCGATCTCCGAATGATAGGCTGAGCACTTTACCACTGAGCGACTCGGAGGCCAAAATAGTGTACATGCAATAACAACCTAAAACCAACTATGATCCAGGATCCAGAATCATTGTCCATTTGATGTTGACATCAAACCTCGGTTGTAAGATCGGACCAGCAGGCTGGCCTTTGTTCCCCACAGGCATAAATGTGCCCATGGTTCTGTCACCAGTTTACTTGTATACAATTGGTAATCTATGTTCCCCCCCTAATGATTTTATGTCTGCTTGGTGTGAATCCATGCAGGTATTGTGCTGTTATGTCACCACTCTCACAAGTAAAGAGCTTTAAACACCACCTTTTTTTTCCCTCTGCCCGGTAAACCCCATTGTGTTTTGTTCTTTGTGACTGATCTAATGATGTCACGTGCTGCATTAACATGACTGAGCATCAGTACACCATTAAACAGGGACACAGACAAGGCAAGACACACAGCACGCAAACACAAATCAGAGCCTGTGAGACAGAATAAATGTGGATAAAAGAGACAAGAGTCAGCAAGACAGAGGACCAGAACAGAGGAAGGCATGTACGAAAACTGCTAATGACTTAAAAAGACAAAGCGCCGTTGTCAGAGACAATGCACATCTCTTCTGAGAGACCGAGCTCGAGGCAAGACGCCGTCACACACGCTCGGCCTCACAGAGCAGGACGGAGAATGGGTGGCGCGTGAGGACAGAGACGGAGGCAGAGAGAAGTGGGGGAAGACTGAGTGAGAGCAAAAGGAGAAAAGACGTGAGAGAGGGGAGAAAGTGGGAGGAATAGTGAGTGTGTGTTTGTGTGCACTTGTTTTTAAAGGTCAGAACTCATAAAGACAAGTCAGGCAGGCAGGCACTTAGAGAGGTGGAGGGATGCCGCAGGCAGATGCAGATGTTCACATACACATGAGCATATGCAGGCAAATCAGCGTGCATGCACACACACACACACACACACACACACACACACACACATAACACAAACTACTTGTCAGATCAGAAGGTCAAAAGCAGCGACACAGCAGCCCTCTGTGATCTGATCTCATTACAGCTTATATACAACATCTCATTAAACTCTTATCTCATTATACTTTCATATACAGTAACTCACTTACTGAGCCATCTCCTCCTCATAACACACAGTCACTTTACTTTACGTCTAACGCAGCCATACACACACACACACACACACACACACACAGAGGTTAATCAGCCGTGAGAGCATACGCAGTGTGTGTTTGGTGAAACACGGTAGTAAGGGTATGTAAAACTAACCAGGCTTGAGAAATAAGGGAGTGTATCAGGGTCAATTGTGGTGACGGAGACCGAGAGAGCAGCACCGTAACTAATTAAAAAGGCTAACACAGGTCAACTGTTGTGTTTTTCTTTATCTTTGATCATCATGTGTAAATTCCTCTCTTTAAACACACACGCATACTGCCTACAAGTGTGTGTAAACACTCATCATGACTAATCACGCCATACAAAATGCCTGATTAAAAGAAGAAACCAAAAAAAAAAAGGCTGTCACTGTGGATTCGCTGCGGAGAATTAAGAAATGTGTTTTCTCAGAGGTGCAACACTTTTATGTACGCCTGGTTTTGTTCCGGCAACAGGATGTCCCAAAAGTCTCTGTACACAGGGAACATCAGCACTTTTTTATCAGCATGTAACTCATTAATAAAACACCATCTACTGTATATGATTGGCATTTCTTTGAAAACACACGCACACAAAGGAGACTGAGAGCGTTCCATGTGAGAGCGTTCCATGTGGCAGCGTCCCGATCCAGCCGTGATAAGGATTATGATACGTTCATTCATTCATTCCTCTTCTATCCCACTTATCTTGCACAGGGTCACTGGTAGCCAGTCCTGGTAGACTTTGGGAATGAGGCGGGGTACACCCTGGACACACATACACACACAACACACTACAGGCAAGTTGGGAATTCCAATTAGCAAGCCCATCAAGCAGAGAGCGGGAATCGAACCTTCGTCCCTGGAGGTACGAGGCTACAGTGCTAACCACTACGCCACCTTTTTGCCTAGCTAAAAGACTAGGTGGGAAAAAAATCTAATAATATTAAACAAGCATGGGAAGACAATTTTGGAAGACAAAAAGAATATGTGACCTGTCACATCAAATCATGTCTAAAGTTGCATTTTAGGTTATATAAGTCATAAAGATTTTCAGATTAAATTCTGATACCTTTCTGGTTGCTGAGATATGGCCGGTGCGAGTTTGTTTACAAAGAGCGACTTGGGAAAAAAACAGTTGAAATCCAAATTTTTGAATTATTTAAATATGTATTCCATGTCGTAGTATATAAGAGGGAACCATCAGCCTCATTTTGACACCAGGATTCCCCTGCTACTTCTAAAAATAACTTCACCAGTATGTGGCTTATAGCAAAACAAAACAAAAACAACTTGTATTTCTATCACAACTGGAGTAACCAGGTTGGATAGAGTTCATTAAAGTGCACTGTTTAGGATTCATTTTCTCAATTCCATTGAGGGGTCACGTAGACAAGGTATTTATCAACTGATTTTTTGACTAAATTAAAGATTTGATACATTTCATCCACTGCAATCTACTGGCCATGGCGGAAAAACGAACCTATGTGACATAATGCCTGACTTGATATGACGTGTTACGTATTATTTCCCCTGTGTATGGAGACGTTTGGGACATCCTGTATTTCATAGTCTGTATAAAATCAATGTGCTAAAAAAATCAGTGTATTCAGGGTGATGTTTGTAAGAAAACCTCTTCACATGACATGACAACCGTTACACTTGGATTCAAGGAGGTTTCCATTCTTGAGAGACCAGATGTTTGTTTCACACACTGTGAGAAGTTCACATTATTGCATCAATAACTACAATCATGGTTTTTCGGGCATTTCCAAACACATGGTAAAGTTTTTATACCTGTTGTCGCTGTCATTATACTGCATTGACCAATTCAGTCTATGTGATGCTGCTCTCTGGTTCACGCTTCACATGATTTATATTAACGTAAGAAAAAGAGTTGTAATGTATAGAGTATACGCCTGTACTACTTATCACACACACACACACACACACACACAGACACTCTTATAAAGATTCTCAGTTAATTTCATGTAACCCACAATACATCCCTTCCGGTGCAAGTTTGTAGTTTGCACACATAACACTCATGTCTCAGTGGGTGTGGGTGCGTAGTGTCCTACTGAGGTCCTTAGGCAGATCAGGAAACCAGAACACACGGGCTTTTAATAAACACAATGGCTATGACGCAGCCCTACTGAAAGGTGTGTGTGTGTGTGTGTGTGTGTGTGTGTGTGTGTGTGTGTGTGTGTGTTGATCTTTATGTCTACTGTGTGACTGATGGCCAATTTGTCCCTGAGCCCGCTCACCCTCAATAAATAAAACAAGTCAGAAAAAAAGATGTTTTTAGGAGTTAACGTCTGTAAACTGGGCTTTTTTTTAAAGCATTGTCATTAACAAGTAAAATACACACACAGGCCATCTGTATAAAAAAACAACAACGACGACACAGGCATAAAATTGAAGTGTATTAGTAAGAAGAAGACCATGATACAAAAATCAAGTCTGCACTTAGAGCTGTGTGAGCTCAGCCTATAGGGAAATGAAATTTGTAAGGAATCTCAAGCACTCCTCTGCTCGTCGAGATAATGACATTTGATTTTAGTAGCTAGGCAACACTCCCATATGTGACATTTACCTGCCAGGCCAAATAACATGCCTTATGGGAACAAACAAACAAACACACACACACACACACACACACACACACACACACTGTATAAAGACAATCTGGGCCCAGACTTTATCCTGAACCTGATTTCCTACCATATAGTCTGCAGAAATTATTAATGTTATTAACTATAGTTTATCTGGAGAAATTCAACTTTCAAAGCTAACAGACATGCTAACAAAACTAGCTATTAAAACTAACAAAGCTAACTCCCTTTGTCTAACACCCTAACCCTAAATCATTATTTAGTTTTTAGACAATTTAATTTAACCATCAAACAAATAAAACTATCAGACAAATAAAGCTATCAGCTAAAAAGTTAGCTTCAGCACACTAATAAAGCTAACTATCAAACTAATAAAGCTAACTATCAAACTAATAAAGCTAACTATCAAACTAATAAAGCTAACTATCAAACTAATATAGCTAACTGTCAAAACAATAAAGCTAGCTTTACAATTAAAGCTAAGTATTAAGCTAACAAATATATCTAATCAACTAACAAAGTTTAATAACAATGTACAAAGGCTACATTTCAACTAATAAAACTAACTAACAAAGTTATTAGGCTAATGGCTAACAAACAAACCTAATCATTGCCCATAACAATATTTTGACCGCCAATGTTCCCTCTATAAATGATCGATAAATGTTTCCCTGATTACCACATCATGATTAGCCTTAGATTAGGTAGAACCTTCACTATATAAAACGTCTCTATGAATTAGTTGTTAATAAAGAAACAAGCCTACTACAGTAATATAAAACTGTCATCTAAAATATAGTTTTCAACAGCACTTTGATATACTCTGATGAGCCATAACATTAAAACCAGTAATGTTTAAAGCATCCAGGTTTTGGGTTCCACTTGTACCATTGGGGTGGCTCTGGAGCATGGCTCTGCAGGGCTTCTGAGAGAATACTGTGGTGTCCTTCAGATGCTGTAGGGTGGGCGGCCTCTGTGGATTAGACTTGTTTGTCTGATGCCTATCATTGGTGTTCGACTGGATTGGGATCTGGGGAGTTTGGCGGCTGGGTCGGGGGCTTTGGGCACTTTGCCTGCTGGGCCCAGTGCACAGAGGGCTGTGATGCACTGGGTGTTCTGCTGCCTTTCTATTGTAGCCAGCATTGATTATTTTCAGCGATTTGTGCTGCATTGACTTTTCTGTGAGATCAGACCTGAGGGGCTGGCCTTTAGTTCCCATGTGCATGGGTGTCCATGATCTTGTCACGTTTGCTGGTATATAGTAGGTGATCAATGTAGTTCAGGTCACCTGGCAGTGGTCATGATGTTATGGCTGATTGATGCATACAAAGAAGTTTTTTTTAACACACAGAATTGAATTAATCTACCAAATCTGTCTAATTAACTCGCAGCCTTATAGAAATGTGTGCATGTCCAGAGTTACCTTCATTCTCTATGAGGTTATGAGATTCTTAAAATGAGGTTCTGGTCAAATAATTATAAAAGGTTAAAACAGTTGCAAGTTGGAACAGCAAAAAAAAAAAAAAAAAAACATTTGATTTATTATTCATTTTCAATTTAGTGTTTATTTATTTTTATTAGAGCTTAGTGAATAGGCAGAATTCTGTCCACCACCTGTGTGCAAGAGTCTTAATAATCATCCTCCCAAGTAACAAATCCGAATTAATGCATTTTTGCATCCTCTAACTCTCCAGCTCTCCAAGGACGAAGGCAGAGAGAAATGAAAACACAAGGCTTGTCTACTGACGCTTGGTTTAAGTCACACTGGTCTTTAGATCATTCGGGCACGACAGCACATTAATTTGTATATTTTGCCTATCCATCACAATTTACTCACACTGCCTCAACCTTCAGCCAGTCACACACTGCTGAAAAATGATGCTGGTGAAACGTCCTTGTTCTTTGACGTACCAGGACGAATGAAGATTACTGAAAGTAAAGGGCGAAAAAAAGGATTAATACAGACAGGCTGAAATGCTTCTCTCTGCAAAAGGGATGTCTTCACCTGTTCAAGACCTACATTTCTCTTCAGAGAAGATTCTCGTGATTCTCCACCACTGGTTGGAAATGGAATGCGTTGGACAGAACGCATGTAGACGATAAGCGCTAAAATAACCGTTGTCTCCTGAACCAAGACCTCCTTTGATAAAGAATTCTTGGGAAAACGTTCTTATTCATCAGAAGATCTTTGTGTTGCGTTGCCGGGTGCGCTAAACACTGAACACCATTCTGTGTGAGCGCAGTGATTAAAACAGAGCATCCAATGTCTCACTCTGCTTGGTGTCCCAACACACACACACACACACACAGAGGTCAGAACTGTCTCTGCATTCCCTTCTCGTGACACGGTCACAATAGTGGAACTCCTGCCAGACTTTATCAGAAATAATCTGCTTCCGGGGTCATGACTTTGACAAATTCGCCCACGACTTCCTGTTGCACTTTGTTCAACCTGAAATGCTTCCCATCACATGACAGACCACAGCATTACACTGCTTATAAGGGGTTCCTGCAACATCAGCTCTTTTTCTCTACTTGTAAATTACTAATAGAGCTAAATTATAATTGTCTTCTGTCAATCATACATTCATTTTCTCAATATCCCCAAGTTTTCGTTAATATCGTAGCATTAAATTTATAGATATTTTCTCATACAGAGCTGTTAAGTAGCGGTAGTTAGCAAGGCCACTGCTAGACATTTCCTTACTATGGGTTAAGGGGTCATGGCGTAAACAAGTTTGCTGTGATATAAGGAGGTCACGATCGCCATTATTTGTGAAATTAAATATAAAGTGGGTAAGAGTCGTTAGAATGCTTGTGTTGAGCCCTGGCTTCAGCTCATGTTTCTTGTCAAACACTTCAATGCAGTAGTACTCCATCATTTCAGTTCTTCATTATAGCAGCAGCACATTTTAGATAGCCAGAAGATTCCTAAATTGACAGGTGAATATGTTTCAATTTATTTCTTTATTTCTTTGTATACTGTATATGAATAATCACATATTTACTTTACAATACCAGTTTGTACCAATGTGGCACAAATAAGCCATATCGGCTAACATCTTAACCCGCGTCACTCATCTCACACAGCAGGTGTTGTTGTGTACTCGACACGTCCTGGCTTGCTACAGAATGGACACGGTGAAGTGAGACCGTCTGTTATATAACAAACTATGTCGTTCGTTCAGACTGCTAAGACATTTGCTTAATAGACAACCATTCAAACGGCAGAGGCTTTTCACACTCTGTTAGACGTTTCGGGCCAGCGATTGCAGTTCTTTTTCCCTGAGCAGAGAGAGAACGTCTCCGGAGAGTGATCTCAGGGGAGCTTGCAAAACTTACTCATACACACAACATACATCCCTCCCAATAAGGAGTTTATGTAGCTTCTGTATTTACATTCCACAGAGTCCTACTCTTCTCTGAGGCTACTGAGAGGGACCAGAGTGCATACACATGCGCGCACACACAAAAACACATACACACACACACAGGAAAGTGTTCTACAGTACTGTACACTTTAGTTATTTAGCTGTCTTTTTTTTTTTTTTTTTAAACATAATTTCTGGCAAATACAGATTGTGATAACTGTGATAAATTGGAGGTGCTCCAGGATGTCCAAAAAAATCCGACCTCATCATCAATCCCTCATTCAGGGGTGACCTGGTCACACACACCTTATGATCACTTTCTCACAGAATCTTCCTAACAGTAATGTGAACTCAATACACTATCATCACAACACCCAGGTGCCGATTAAATTTGTATTGCAATTCTGGAAGTTTTATGATTTTATAAATATCCAGTTTCAATATTCTTTTTTTTTTTTTTTCAGATTTTGTTACAATTTGAAACAAACTTTGCCTAAACAAAATTCTAAGCAAAATAATTAACTTCATAGATGATTGATTAACTGCAACATTTAACCAACTCAAATGCAAACATAGTGTGTGTGAGTAAATATATATATACTGTATATGTATGCACAGTATATATACAGTGGAACCTTGGATTACGAGCATAATTCATTCCGGAAAAGCGGCTCATATTCCAAAACACTTGTAAACCAAATCGGATTTTCCCATAAGAAATAATGGAAACTCAAATTATTTGTTCCACAGCCCAAAAAAATAAATACAAAATATGAAGTAAAAATAAAACACATTAACCTGCACTTTACGTTTGAAAAGAATCGTGACAGAGCAGTGTTTCTGTGTAGAGCAGAGAGAAAGAGAGTGTGTGTGTGTGTCTGTAAAGGCGAAAGTAGGAGGGGTCTGTGTGTGTATGTGTGGCACGGTGTCCAATGATGCGCGCACACAGACACAAAGAGCAGGCTGATCTTTAACCTCTCTAATGAGACTTGCTTTTGCTTTACACGTGCGCTGTACACACACGCATACAGACACAAAATAA
>JAQQZT010000006.1:15893498-15914701 GCA_030068275.1 Clarias platycephalus | reverse complement strand
AATTTCTGCAATTAATTGATTAATTAATTAATTTAAAAATATACAATAATCTCTTTTGATCAGTTGATATTGAGATGTGTCAGCTACTTACACTCTGTAAAGCCTTCATAACAGCTCTAATCCAAGGTACTGCTGATTGGAGAATTTTGAGACTTGTAACTCGCCACTGCAGCAGAGGTACATTTTGGTCTTGCTTCACCATGGAGCTTGGTGGTTGCAAATGGAGTTAACAATACTTTTCTTGCAAGAACTATTCCAGCTATTCCAGTTGACCTTCATGTCTTAAAACAACTGGCTGTTACAGAAATTAAATCCAAACTGTGTCTAAACGGATACAGTGTCTGGACGGATACTGTAAAATAAAAACACGTTTTAAAAAAATCTTTTTGAGTCAGTGTTGCAATACATAACTACCCAAAAATGAATCACCGGATGTAACTGAATCATTTCATCACCCATCCCGATTAACCAACAGTGAAGTCCAAAGACACACCTCTAAAGCTTCTTTAGCCAGAACAGCACAAGATCATTTACAGGACACGTCCACATACAGTACTGAGTATAAACACCAATCTATGATGCACTCCTACCTCAAGTCAGGTTTCCTGTAAAAAAAAAAAAAAAAAGGCCTTTGGATCCAGTGCAATCAGGACCAGGGTAGGCCTGTTACTGTACAATGACCACTACAACTACTTGTACAAATGATGACAGGATGTTTCGTTCATGATTACGGGAGGAAAACAAGACGTGGATGCCTTATGAAGAAAAGGGGTCGTCTGTGTGTATGCGGTTCCATGCAGAAAGCTTTGTGTTAGGTGTTGAAGCTTCAGCAGCGCGCATGCATGTGTTTCTGGGTTTGGTTTTGCTGAAGGGTGAGGCTGTATTTGTTTGGGGTTTGAGTTTCAAAACTGTCAGCTTCGGCTGACTTCCAGCTAAATCGCTGAGTGTACGCTTAAAGTCATGACGCCTGTTGCTTGAAACCACAATCAAAACCATGCTCCACTCTCTTCAGGAAATACAAACAAGTAAAAAAAAAAGAATGGCAGGTACTTTACGTAGACGCCTCAAAGAAAATGATTTTCCCAGCGAAAGAGCTCGTCCCTGCCCGCTGTTACGTCTGGGCCACAATCAGAGGATTATTTATCCATGAGATGAATCGGATGATTTTCGAAATTCAGCTAAGCGGCCCGAGCGATGATGTGATGCAGTGAATAACCCTATGAGTAGCTGTGAAAATCATGTTCCATCGTTCTTGTTGCTTGGGCGCAGTGGGACACATAACACACATTTGGAAGCGTTAGAGATTGTACTGCACATATGTGAGCGAGAGAAAGAGAAAAATAGAGAGAGAGAGAGAGAGAGAGCATCACCTCTGAAGTATATGAGCTGAGTGATAACCATTTAATCAATAAAGCCCTGTTTCCACGACAACCCTGATCTCCTGTGCCATGTCCTACACACAATGACTGTTTCACTGCATACGGTGTGTTTGTGTGTGTGTTTGTGAACTGCCTGGAGGTGAGGAGTATACAGGAGGGTATACAGGAGGGTATACAGGAGGGTATACAATAAGCAGGATGAAAGCCGCTTTGTTAATTAAGCCATAATACACTCAAGCTAAAGGTAAAATAATAATTATTATTATTATGATTATTGTTATTATGATGATTATAATTATTATTATTATAATAAAACATTGCAAAAGGAGTTTTTATTATACTTCATAATAATATATATTTTTTTTTATGTATTTCTCATAATACATGATATTAAGGTTTGCTAACAAAGTGCTACAGTTCTAACACTGCATTTGCTAATTATAATCTTCTAAAATTATTTCCTTTATCCTAAAATCCCTTCAGACGAGTGTTTTGTGAGGTCATTTATCACAATATATAAATTACATCGGCATCGTTATATCGTCTAGACCTACGCAAAATCCACCACAATGCAACAATCTGGTCCTGAAAAAGCTCTAACACACACACCACACACACACACACACACACACACACACACACACACACACACACACACACACAGAGACAAGTTAAGCTGCTAAACTACCTCTTAGCTCTTTTTTTGGGTCAGTCTGGTGCGCTATTTTAGTCTTCAAGAAACACACAATCACGCTCATCACTCTGCTGCTCCATGCTGGGTCGGGCCAATCACGGCTCTGCCGCTACCGCACGGAACAGAACAGCGCCTCTGCTTCAGGAGCGGGAGGTTTTCCCCGAGCTCTTCTTCCAGCATATGAATTTTGAAAGTGTGTTTAGTAAGTCAGATTAGATCATTGTCACGCTGCTATTAAAGTGCGCTCGATTTCCATTTAGGCCAAAAGATCTCATCTAACACTGTACATCCGATGCAAGGTGTTGGCTTTGTACACCTCCATTAGCCACACAGACCAGCTCGCTCAGGCAGGTTTCAGAGAAGCGAGGCCAACGCTTGGGCTCTGATTGAGTCAGCACGATCACAGCCATTATTATACTTCCCGATCTGACCGTGTGACAGAAGAGCTGTGGTTTTAAGGTGAGCTACTTCTGAAGTGCACCCGTTTAACCCCAGGGACACTATGACATTAGCGCATTGGGGGAAGTCCGAGTTTCATGTATGCACAGATGCTACAGTAGTTCTGACCTGCATACTCAGTAAGACAGAGATAAACCTCAGCGGAGGAGATTAACCGTGTATGCTTCAGGTATGTACTACAGCATGCAATAAAGCCGTTGCATTCTGCTAATCCCCAGGTCTAAGACTGAGCCCTGCTAGCAGCCTTTAATCCTGCGTGTTTATGAATTAATGACCGGCCAGATCACAAGATCAACGTGATACCAGGAGCTGATGCCTGTGTCCAATCCTACAACCTTTCCTGCTGAAACGGTCAAGTCTGTGGTCATGCTGTGATGGGCAGGTATCGCACGTGATGCCGGTAAGCTGACCTGCTGTGTATAATTCCTAACCTGGAACTAATCCTACCATTTTGACCAATAAATTTTGAGCAAATGCGCTTAATACGGAACGCCACGGCCTCCATGAACCCCCTCCAAACCCAGGTCTATAATAACCGAGCTACTAATGATGCACATGACTGTTTACCCTCTGCTCATCATTACAGCTTAATATCACCTGCTATCTAATGAGACTGTGTTCAGAATCAAAATTATGCACTACTTTCATTTCATCAAGACACTGAATCTTTGATGACATGATATTACTATCTGAAATCTTTTTATGATTATCTGCGTATCACAAATCTGGAGATATCCAGAGGCAAACTAACTTCCATAGAAGAAACAAGACCTGCTCTCGTTCCCTAGTGGTACGACAGGTAGCATTGCTGCCACACAGCTCTAGGATCTCTGGTTTGATCCTGAGCTCGGGTTACTGTCTGTGTGGGCTTTCTGTTGATATTCTTCCTGTGTGGGTTCCACTAGGATCTCCAGTTTCCTCCTTTCTCTCAAAAACATGCCAGTCTGTCGAGTGACTGTGGTAAAGTTGCCCCTGGGTGTGTGTATGGTACCGCGTGATGGACTGGAATTCCATCCAGGATGTATTCCCACCTCATGCCCACTGTTGCCACAGATCAGAATAATCTGGCAAGCCATAAGCCACCAATCAGCCATAAACCTGCAAAACATTGTGCCCAGTGTTGTGTAGGTTTCCCTGGGCAACTCTGGCCCCTCGCAAGGGTATGACCTCGCATGACTTCTGGGGATGTGCTGTTGTGCCTGGCACTGGGACATTACGGATAGATCCTTTGGATACTGTAGGTTGCGGGTACTGTAGGTCTGATCCCTCCATGGATCAGACTTCTTTGTCCGGGGCATCCCATGGGTGCTTGATCAGACAGGGATCCGTTGAGTTTGAAGGCCGGGTCAGCAGTCTTTTTGCCTGCAGGAGCCGGTGCATGGTAGGATGTGATGCACTGGGTGTTCTGGTGCTCTTCGATCGTGGCCAGCATTGACATTTTTTTGGTGTGTTGTGCTGCAGAAGAATAAAAAAGTTTTGATTTCATTTGGTCTCCAAGACCATCTATGGGGGTTTTCTCACTAGGGTCCAGTTGATTTTTGCCTGTGAGCACGCAATCGTTCCAAGCTTGGGAACGAATCCCTGGACCGATTGGTGGTCTCGGGAACGATTCTTGCGTTCTCGAGCACGGAAGGTGGGACATAAGTACGTGCTCGTGCTCAAGAGAGGAAGTGACGTAGTTACTGTTTGACACAAACAAACATGGCTGCAAAATAATCTCAGAAGTAATGCCAAAGTAGTGTTTTCGCTAGAAATTTAGACAGACGAAAAAACATCCAAAGACAATCGGACACTACAATTAAAAACTCTGATATTTACGGAAGTTTCCGTAAGTATTTAGACGCGCGGTGCCATACTAGTGAGGAAAAGATAAATAATAGGATCAAAACCATCCAGTGTGATCGAATCGGAACCCCTCTGTCCCACGACACCGTCTACCTTCATCATCCGAACCGGACAGCGCGGAGCCTGGTCCAGCAGAGCGCCTGCGAGCGAGCGGTAAGTTAATATTAAAGACTAAAGTTATTAACGTTCTTAAAGAGAGTCTCATATCATCACGGCATCTCCTGGTAATTGTCTGTGGATCTTGTGGTGACCTTTTCAAAACAGTCCAAAACAGAAGAATGTGATGAAAAATAGATGTGTATTTTTAAACTATTTAATTTCAAAGTGCCATTGTCTTACTTTCAGTACACACCCTCTTGCTAAAGCAAGTACAAGTAGATATGGAAATTACGATACATTTGAATGTTTACATTTTTCTTATTTTTGACAGCTACTTTTCTGATACAACACTTGCTTGAATTATATTTTACTTGAAAAAATTTTCAATAAAACATTTCGCCTCTGTTCCAAATCACCCACACTCATCTTGGGTTTTACAGTATACATTTATTTTCAAAAATACAGTATAAACACACTGCACACAAAACATGTTAAACACAAAACATTGATGCACGGTGAGGTTTCAGGTTCAATAGTTTCAGTACATCATATTTTAATTACTGGAACTGTAGCCAAAATTTGTGTATGTAGACGTATTGGGGGTCTTTTTATTGAAAACGCAACATTTTATTTTATTTCGGATCAAAAGAACGAAATGAACTAAATGACTCAAAAAAAAGATTTGTTCATTTTGATGAACGAGATTCAAAGAACCGAGTCACTAAAATGATTCAAACCTCCCATCACTAACAGATGTAACAGTTTATAACATGCGGTTTCTTCTTCTTTCTCAATTTGGACAGCGGAGAAACAAACTACCTCTCTACCGCCACCTACTGTTTCCGGTTGTGTAAATACGCATGTGTGCCCGGGATCGGAAACGATGTTACAATGCTCACGCAGACCTGCTCGGCAGGAGAGGGGGGGGGTGGCGGGGGGGGAATCGTGCTCGGGAACAGAACGATCGTTCCCAGTGTGAAAACGCCCCATGATTGCTAAAAATTCCTCTGGTTCACCATTACAGCATCATCCAGGAGAAGTCTAGACGTGGTCAGCATCTCTGCGGCCAAAGACATTCTCCTTGATTTACTAGATTTATTAGGCAGTGATTTGATTACGAGAGCAAGGCAGCCCAGCTCATGCACAGGATACACAGGCTGCACTGCAGGCTAAATGAATGGCGGACTGGCCTCTGCCCTTTCCTGCTTTCCTCAGACCGGGACCCTTCTTTCTCTGCAGAGATTTCAATTTGGTTAACGGCATCTCTAATCGGGCTCATTATTCCGGCTACATCAGGTTTTGAGGCCGTCGGAATCTAATTGACGGCTGTTCGATGTTCCGTCCGTGAGACGGCTCGTTTGCTTTCCTAGCGGAGTTTTTGTAAGGTGTGCCGATCAGGGTAGAAACGCCATGATGTTTTTTGGAAAAAATAAAAAGGTGATTTTCAGTGAAACACCACAAAAATACAGCAAAGCATAAATTACAGACTGAAGGAAAAAGCCTTCTGAGGTTAAAAGCCTACTCACATCCTCCTGAGCCAAAGCTGTCCTACATCATCCCCCTTTCTTCCTGTTGTTCCAACTATCCTGTTCTTCATCATGTCGTTTTGTTAGCACTCTGCCTGGGGCTTTATAACATCGCAACAGTGATGTGCTGTACCTAGAAAAATGTGATTTGTTTTTTCTCCCCAACAAAATAATGTTCCGTCAGATTTCTGTCGCCTACACAAGTATTTAGGTCAGAATCCAGGTTTAGGTCAGGAATGCGCATGGACAGATCAATTCCAAAACACACACACAGACACACCACCATGTGAGACTCACACGGTTATCTCATGGGAGCATTTACCCTGTATGGTTTCATTCCACCTCGCTGGTTCTTCCTTGCTCTTGTCTCATTCCTCCCCCTTCTTCTTTTTCATCCAGTTTTCATTCCTGCTCTTCCTTCCAGCCACTCCCTCTCTTTCTCCATCCCTCTTATATTAACAGAGCAGGCACATTAACAACAGGAAGTCAGCAGGCTCGTCTGTTATCATGAACTAAAAGAAGATGACTCCTGAAATCCTAGCAGAGACAATGTTCATTCTTTTTTTTTTTTTGTATGCAAAACATAAATAAATGCACTGTACGTCTCAACCCGCAGATAAACAGTACCACAAGTCATATCCATTCATTTGGATTTTGTTTAAACATTTTTGTTTAATACTTTGATGTGGTATGCCTTAGATATCTTAGATGTTTGAATGCTTGTCACTGGGGTAGTCTACTTTTTAAATCATATTTAAGGTACACTGTTGATCATTAGAATCTAATTATGTCCATTAATTAATATCGGATAGGGCTGTACGATTTGATCAGGAAAAAAAATCACATTGTGATTATTTTGATATTGTGATTTTTATATTTGACTACTAAATGTATAATTTTGTATTCAAATGTATTTAATTAGGCTAACAACCTACAAATGTTTCCCTGCTATATGATTACAGTGTGTAATGGTACAACCGATCCATCGTCAATCAGACGTTTTCCCTCCTTTTAGTTTTTTGTCTCAGCTTTTTTAAATGTTAAATCTTATCATACTGTGACGTACTGATAACCGCTATCTCACCCCAGCTAACTTTCATTATTTCTCAGCAACTCTACGATTCTCGGTAAAGTGTTGCTTTAAAGGAATCAAGATTCAGCTCAAGTGTGTGTGAGTCAGAAATCCCGTGTGACCTGCGCTGGCATTGCCAACCCAGGCTAGCGGATGCCAAGCAGGAGCACGGCGACACCCTGGCACAGGCCCACTGAGCAGTAGAAAGGCCAGGGCCAGGCTTTCAGTGGTCATGAACGGCGCTTATTTAAGTCCTAGCATGAATGAGGCCAGTCACTGAATGCAGCACAAAGGGGAAGGAGGCTGCTTGGCATGCAGGTGGTGTCGATACAAGAGCAAGAGCTGCAACACTTTTGTGAGTGGAACGTGATGAAACGGAAACACATAATGATTCAAAGTGAGACTAACCGGAGCCATGATGCTGTGCGTGTGTGAGTGTGTGAAACAGAAAACAGTCATCTTAGCAAAAGTGTGAGGGTTTTGTTTAAGGTTTGCTTTGATTTTATGATCATGTTATGTTATTGTATCATAAAAAATTTTTTTTTACTTTGTTAAGGCAATATATATAAATCTCTATATATATAAGAGGGCTAACTCTACTGGAGTGCACCCACACTGCTAAGGATACACGCTTGTTTTTTTTTAGGGTCTTCAGGCTGTGCATCCTGGGTAGGTAATCTCTCCTGACCACTTCCTGGTTTTGTCTGTATGAAATGAAGGACACATTTTTGAGAACGAAAACGCATGCTATTCCAGAATGGACACAGGTTTTTATTTCGGGTCGACGCTTAGACAGATTACATGTTTATCCGCGGCGTGCTGAACTTTTTGTACTGTATACAGTTTACATTCCTGACCATCTCGAAACCTATCGCTCCAGGAGTTATATACAGTGGACAGGATGGACAGGGATTCGCTGATGGGTTTATTCTTCTTCATATCATTGCTGATGAGGTTAACATTGCAATTAATACCCTCATCCCGTTATCTTTGTCGTAAGTCCAAAAAATAAATAGAAGAAATCGTGAGTGTAATTCATTCCAATACTTTTATTTGAATTCACAATTTAAGTACGACCAGGTCGTGTCTTAAGGCTCTATTAGTCGAACCGGTTCGTTCGGCTTTTGAAGCCTCCTTTCAGACGTCTGCTGTATCACTTAATGCTGAACATAAAAGCATAAATATAAAAGCAATGCCTACAGAAAACATAAAAGCTTCAAGTTTAAGAGTATGACACATTAAATGGACAGAAGAAAAATCAGACCATAAATTGTTTAATCCTGGGTCGTTGTAAAACTGGCCTGTGAAGGCATCAATATTTAAACAACACCTGCAAGTATTACAGTACGAAGTGGGAGCTCTTTCTTTAGGGTACATGCCTGATCTCTATAGTAATGACAGGGTTTAAAACAGCATTGTGCACGTCCAACATGAAACATGGTCTCGCAGCAGCAACAGCCCAGGAGAAATCTGTGATCTGTACTTGATCTTGTGTTTCCACCCATTTCCCATTCTGCATCCATCTGAGATTTCGTTGCTTTCGCTTTTCCCGTGGTTCAGTCTTGTGAAAGAAACGTGAAACCTTATGTCTTCGCATGTTTCCCAACCTCTTACAGTATCAAAAGGTACCTCAGCCCTTCTCTTTCTCTCTTTCCCTCTCTCTCTTTTGTCAGGTGTTATTTACGAGTTGTGTAGCGGAATTCCTGTGAGCCCGCAGCACCTGCTGTAGTTGGACCGAGACACAAGAGGCAGCTGCTAGGCCTTGGGAGCGCGAAGGGGAAACGTTGAGAAAGCATTCCGATAACGTTGCTGGAGTGTTCGGGGAGGACGGAGCACATTAAAGGAATATTGAAAAAGCAGAGCGGATTTGTTCAGGGAGGCTGCGAGCGGCGGGGGAGGACTGAGACGCCATTGTGAGGAGGTTGAAGGAGACTAAGAACATTAAAGCCGTGTTGTGAAAGCACTGTGAAAAGCATTGTGAAGGTGTTGGGGAAATCTTCATGTACCCAGAGCAACGGTTACAGTATGTGATAGTAAGCAGCTGAAAGTAGAACAGCCTTGTCCTTTTATTGAAGAAAAAACGAAAAAGCTACAACCAGTTAGGATTATGCATAGAACCGCGGGACCTCCTGTTTTACATTAAAACATTTATTTTTGGAACATTTCCTTGTTTTATGTGATCATGAAAGCTGCTGTAATGGTCACTAGCGTGTAAAAAGAAAAAGTGTCATTGTTATTTCCAATGAAGCTAATTTAAGGCTTTTATAAGCGAGTGCTCTGTCGTGGCTTCTCCAGACCTGTCTGGTGCTCTGCTGTTTTCGTCATTAAGCTAAACAGTATACAGGTGGAAACTGTGGATAGAGTATGATCCCACTGATCAGGATACACACTTCATTGTTTTTTATGGGCAGAATTTTGAGGCTGTGCATCCTGGCTAGGTAATCTCTCCTGGCCGCTTCCTGGTTTTGTTTCACAGTGATGAAGGACAAATGGACTGTTTCAAAACGCAAATACACAAAGTCTTTTAATCAAGGCCAAACCTGAGGTCGAGATCCAGCTAAATGTTTTTTATGAAGAATATGTGTTGATGTATGTGAGTATTTGTTGCCATTTACTTTTGTGCATTGCACCAGTAGGTCTGTTTGGAGTGTTTCCTGGTTGGTTTCTGTTGCAAAGATTTACATTATCAGTAATTCTACACAATAAAATTGTGTGATTATGTGGGGTGCCTATAGTCCGTTTAAGTACCAATTATTCGGCTATTTGGTTTCAGTACTCACAACTTATTCTAAGGGGTTACTGAGACTGAAGTGAACATAGGAGCTCATATACAGTACACTGCCTGGACAAACAAAAGTCTTACACTACGATTTCATTCACCTTTAACTTAATTTATAGTACAAAGTTATGGTTATAGTACCTCATCCTCATCCTCATCCAGGACCACTCTTTCACAAATCGAGTCCTGGAATATGCCTGTGCATATTCTATCCGGGAAGAAAAAAATATCCATTGATAGATGTGATAACCCGGTGATTCAATACATTCAGGTCATCAGCTGACTTCTTTTTATTGCCACATAACATTGCTGAGGCTCGACCTGACCAACTGAAGCAAGCCCAGATCATAACACTGGCTCCAGAGGCTTGTACCAGTGTACACTATGCGGGATGGGTGCATCGCTTCATGGGCTTCCCGTCTTCCCCTGATGCGAGCGCATTACTTCCGCAGGGCTGATGGTTCACACAGTACAGTACTTACAGGTTTTGATAATGTGTTAAAGGCTTCTTAACACAGTTCCAGTAATTTCAAATATCTTTAGTTGTTTTCTTTGCTTGATGCAGCCCAATAATTCGACCCTTCGAAATGTGAAAACTTTAGTTTTGAGCCCAGCAGTAAACAGGAGGTTACACAAATGAGGACTGTAACTTTGGAAGAACTAACAGGTTCTGGGAGTTTAATGCATAAAAATTATAAAAGAAATGGACTGAAATGATTAATTTGTTTTAACACAAGACTCATCAAGTCTTCCCTCAAAAATATGTGTGCCAAAATTATTGGTACTACTTTAAGGAAGAAAAAACTTTTCAATAAAACTACACCTGTCCTATAATCATCTATATATTATATAATTACTGTAATGTCTCTGAATATTTGATATTAAAGACCCTCTTATTATGTGTGTAATTCTCTTCTAATAATTTCACTTTTGTAAAAGGGGGAACAATCATTCATGAGCGCACTATATATTAAAGCATAAGGGATCCTGTACCATAAGGAGCCATGACACCGAGCTTGTTTTTGTGAAGGTGAATTATTCCCATTCACTATGCTCATTTTTGACCTTTGTTTTGCTGTGTTTGATCTGAAGATCAGTCATCACCTTCTCCTGATGTCGTAACCAGGTAAACAGGAGCACACAGGTGAACACAGCAAGGCCAGAGTTTATTTTGAATGCAAACACCTGAGTCTACAGCCAGCTTAGGACTTTAGCCTATTCATGTGATCCACTCAACAATCACAGTGACTCACAATGAGAGAAGACAGAAGCGAGCTTTAATTCCGTTAATAATGATATAATTTGTAGACAGGTAATGATCAATATAGTAATCTGGAGCACTAGCAATCACTCTCATTTCACTGGACAAAGAAATGCCATTGATCAACATATTGGATTAATGGAGTAATTTAGTAATGTAGAAACTACATCGTGTGACCTGCAACCTGTGGCCCGACCCAAGTCCAGCAACTGCAGGCTCACAGAGTAAACCTGTCGAGGCCAAATGGTGTATTTTGCAAACAAACAGTCAGCAGGTACAGCCCTTAGTCAAACTAACAGGAGGGAGTCTCTAGCACCAACAGGTACCAGGTACATAGAGAGAGAGAGAGCAAGTGAAAGAATGAGGAAGACTCAAAAGTATCGCTGAAAGGGAAAGCAAGAAGCATGAAATACCTAATACCTAATCTCTTCTTAACTGTAAAGCGTGTTTGTGAGTTGCTGTGACTGAATCCTGTATTTTCCGCAGTCAGGGTCCCGTCGGACTCAGGGCTAATTACTCTTGGTGTAGGTGAGAAATTCTTGGTGAGCTGTTTAGCACATGACATCAGAGGGTCTGTGGGCAACAGATCTACCATATGGAGCGCTATAGCACAAACAAACAATTTACTAAACACCTCCCAAACGAATTCATCATTATGTGACAGGCACGAAGCCAACGCACTATAAACAGACACACACATATATATATATACACACACACAGCCACATTCATGAATAATTCACTTTGCTATGGAGTTTCACATCGGGTTACATTGGGGAAAAAAGAGCAAATTACACAATACTCCACCTGTTTATGATTAGGCTCAAATACGAGTGAAGAAATAAAGCGATGATTGTGATTTCGTTCGATCATTATATAACAGGGGAGGATAAACAAATGACTACAATCCAGGAGAGGAAAAATCCGTGTACTTCTGTAATATAGTAAATATCATCAGTGACATTTTACACTTTCACTATGAGTATATGAACAAGTTAATAACACTGATCAAGTTTATGGTTTTGTTTTTGTTTTTGTTTCGATGCCTGATACATGTATGATGTGTTTATTTTGCATATATTGAATAAAGTTGTGTTACAAAATATTTAGAAGGATTTTGATGCTGAGACATTTGATAGCAGTACTTTGGCTCCATTTCTGAATGACCTGCATGATGAGATTATTAATCAGTCATTATAAAACGAACAAACAAAAAACGTGATAAAGTCAGCTTATGCATTAATTGGACACAGAGTTGCTGGTGATCCTAATCCTATTTAGAAATATAACAATTCTATATAATGTGTAAAAATTTGGAAAATTATTGGGGATTGTATTTAAACACCAGAAATGACCTTGTTTTTATTCCTCACTCTGTACACGTTTTACATCATCAGTGCTTATATACGGGCTATTCAGCATTTTGCCCTCAATAAGCCTCTTAAGACATTTACTGCTCCTGACATTCAGTGTAGCATCTAGCCTCCCACTATGACTCACTCACACATGCACGCTCACTCACACACAGTGACTAAGTGATTCTTCCACAGCAGTGCCCGTCTGCATCCTCTGCATCACAAGCCTGACCTAAGATTTTACTCACACAGTTAGGTCTTTAAAGGTTTAGACTGACACACATACACACAAACATGACACAACACTGGAGTCTTCGATAGTAAGACATCATTAAAGTAGGATGTCCTTTTTGTTCCAAGATAAAACATGAGCGGAGAAAAGAAGCAGATGCTGCACTGTGGCTCCGCTGGCATTTCACACATCACTCTGCTTTATCATTGTATCGGTTCACCTCCTTAAGTTTTGTATTCACACGGGGCCTGCATCCAACGCCATTACATGCCACATTTATCATCATGCACTTCGTATTAGGACCTTCTAAATGCTCATAATGCATTTCATTTCAGAACCGGTGTTACAAAAAGCTTAAAAATGCAACAGGAATGTGAAGAGTCTTCGTTTTGCTTCGTTTCAGATAAGAGGCGACATGCTGAGCGGTGATAAGTGAGCTGATGATGAGATGGCATGTCTTTCATTCACCACTCCACTGATATTATAGTGGGAGAAGGAAAAGCTAAAAGAAAGAAACAACATATACTGTACTAAAGAAAGGAAAGTTGTGATACGGATGAAGTCATTGACAAGAGAAAAGTCATGATGAAAAGTCTGACATGTTAAAAAAAAGAAACAGATGCATGCTTAAAAGTTGGATTAATATTTTCATGGAAAAGGCAGATTCAAGGTACCATCATCTACTGACTTGTTCTCTTTGTGTCAAAAGTGACTGTAAGGTTTCATCAATCCTGACTACATACAGTATTATAAATATAATGCAAAGGATAAACAGTTTATGGTGTATTAGCTTGAAATAAATATACTAACCATATGCGAGCTATTTCATTACCTATGGCTTATTTTAATGCAGCACATTGGCTATAGCTTTCCCTAATGTTTTATATCACTTACTCATTGTCTATACTGCTTTATCCTGTATACAGGGTCACGAGGGGGCTGGACATGAGGTGGGGTATAGCCTGGACGGGGGGCCAGTCCATTACAGGGCACACATACAGTACATGTATACACACACATACACACTCATTCACACACTACGGTCAATTTGGCGCCAATTAGGCGTTCATTAATATGAATGTCTTTGGACTGTCGGAGGAAACTGGAGTACCCCAAAGAAACCCACAAAGCAGAGGTAGAACATGCAAATTCCACACACACAGACCCCGAGGCGCGAATCAAACTCAGTCAATGGACGACAAGGCGACAGATATATGGATGGATGGATGGATAGATAGATAAATAGATTTCTATTTAGATTAATATTTCTACACTGGGATTAATGTGTAACCTTCAACAGTCAGAATGTGGGATGATATAGGATTAGCTCCAGCTAGCAAACCTTATCACATATAAAAGGCAGCATGCTAGCTAATACTTTTACTATCTAGCTTTTGCAGCTGTCTCTGTCATGGTACTGGTTGGTTTTCTTGATGTCAAAGCAGCAGTCAGATTTCACTCTTAACCTGTCTAAATGTATTATGGAAATGTGAAAGAGAACTGGCTATGAATACTTTAAGCTAGCTATTAAATAACACATAATGCATTTAAAGGCAGCACAATGGCTAATACTGTAGCTAATGTTACTCAGGTTTAGCTTTGAGTTACAACTTTAATTACATGAATATTTGTGTGGTAAAGGAACAAAGAAAAAAAAAAAGAAAAGAAAAACCCAGTAGGTCTAAACTTTTAGGGAATTAGTTAGCACTAACTAGCACTCCTTGGTACAGGCAGCAGGCTAGCTAAAACATCAGCTATTTAGCTTAAGTCTCTAACTGTATATTTGATGGCACACTGTAAAAAGAAATCAGGTAAAATGTAAAAAGTGAAAGAACACATTTCATTTCAACCAAATATCACAAATTATTTCTGTGATTTCTTTCAGGTTGTTGAAGTAGACAAAACTGGTGTTGTATGACTAAAAATAACTGCTGAGAGACATAATCAAAATGGCTGCCTCACAGACAGGACTTGGTGTGGGGTTTGTATGTAGGCTACCAGTGTTGTACATTGTGAAGGTAAGTCCCATGGGGAGTAGCAGAGCGCTGAATCCCTAGGAACATTATTAAAATAGTAAGTGTATCAGGGAAACAGACATTCGCTAAATTACCCCTCACAAAGGGCAATTACCAATTCTCTCAGGTGTACTAAAAAAAAAATCAACAACGACAGGTGTACGCAGAAACTCACATACACACACCCACCCTTCCCCTCAGAGCATACCACTTAAGCTGTCAGCCGAAGAGGCGTTTAGACAGGTGTACACACACAAACTTAATATCATCCCTTAGACTGAGAGGGAGGGAGAAAAGAGGGAGGGGAATGAAGTCTTAATTTCCTGTGTGGTGTGGCAGTGACCCTTCGACCTTGGCTGCTTGTGCATACACACACACACACACACACACACACGCAGGTCCAGAAGGATGGTGGATTGTATTAGATGAGGTAATGTACCTCTCACACTCACACCTGTCTACATGACTCACGCTGACAGCTGAATGAAGTGTGAGTCTACCACTCTCTTTTACTCTCTCACTCTCTCTCTCACACACACACAGTCTCACACGTACAAAAAATAGGAATGATGATAATGTAGAGAAATAGTAGTGACTAAATCTAATCCATAACCACATCTCTACTGCTGCTCTTTGCACATAGAAACACACTAGACGCTGCTGTCATGGTAGTTTGGAGTGTGTGTGTGTGTTTGCGTGTGTGCGCATGCACTTATCAGAGACCCCTTTTCCACTGACATGGTACAGGTGCTGGTTTTGAAACTTGCTCTCTTTTCACTTCCACCTCAATACAGAGCTGGGAGAAATCACCCACAGAATGCTGCTGGTTGTTTACTGGGTTTGAAAATAACCACCCAGTTATTCAAGCTGTGATTTAACCTATCCTACACTGGAGGTGGTGGTAGACATGTGCTACTGCGCCTACCAGGTGTAGCCTTGCTGCTAATTTAGGCTGCAGCCAGGATGCTTGACAAAGTCTATCAACTATTCTGAAAAGGATAAAAGATAGAAAAGGAAGCAATATGTGCATAAACAGACACTAATATTGTGCTAATAATGGGAATAATAGCGGTAATAAAATGCTCCTTGTAAACACCTCAATCTGATCCCCATCTTAATCCGGCTTGATTGGAATGAATATTCAATTGTAATAAGAGGGGCGGTTTAATAAGCTTTGATAAGCCATTCATTGGGTAAATATTGGCTATCTAAACACGGGAGCCGATCTTTTCTGTGTTCTTGGGAAAAATCTATACTTTCCGCCAATCTTTTCCCCATGTGGAGGGAAATTTTGCTTCATGACCTGATCATTAAACTCAATTAGAACAACTCTCTCCCACCAGTCTGACTATCATCCATTGGGTCTCTGGACTGGCTAAGGAAGGTGCGCTGATTGGCTGTCCATTTCACAGGTAGTAATGCATGTAACCAACCACAGATGAGAATAAATTCTTGTAATGAATCATAATTCAGAAGACGGGGTTTATCACAAAAGATGGGAAGCCTAACCGTCTCCGAGATGGAGAAAAATATTTCTCCTGTTATATTTACTTCACCTTAAACTCTTCACAGCAGGCTGAACCACTTTGTGCATATCAAAGAAGTTATATTCTGATAAAATGCTTTGTTCATGTAAACGCCCGTCTTATCGAATCAGCGTTCTTGTAAACAGTTAAGTCGGAATCTGTAATCGGAAAGATTTCAATCAGATTGAGGAAAAATTGTTCATGTAAACATAGCTAGTGATTGCTGGAGGCAACCAATCAAATTGTTTAATGTTGCAGTCATGGCCAATCAGACAGAGTGGTGTAAAATGGACACAGCAGTGTGGTAGCAACAGAAACAATGACATCAAAATAATAACTGAAATTCTCTTTTACAGCAAGATATACCTCATAATAATGATCTTCAAAACTTATAGAAAGTAACTATTGGTTTAAGAAGTTTGATTTATTCAATACAATCAGACATCAAAAGTGAGAAGCATACGTTAACACATGTGCAACCATTTATTTTGGATAGAAAATATGAGAAATAAGAGCATTGCTTAAAAAGATTTACTGATTCTGTGAAGCGACTCTGGCACTAGCACTGTGTTAATGGAAAAGGACATAAATCTGGTTTATTAACCAATAATGATTCAAAGATACACTCAAATGCAACAAGGCAGAAACTGAATAACAGCCTGAATGTAAAATAGATAGACACATGTGCGTGCACTCTCACACACACACACATGGACACCGGGATGCCTCCATACACCAACGTTCCTCGTTGTGAAGAATGGGACGTATGCAAATGGGAGCCCCGGCATGGGCCGCAGTTTCCCACAGGCAGAGAGAGAAAGAGCGTTCCTCCCCTCTCCGCACTCTTTCAATGGGCCTTTTCTTCCGCCGCGGAGCCCTCTCTATGGCCAACAGTGGACCACTGCATAGGTAGCAAAACCCCTTTCTCTCCTCCCCTCTAAACCCTTAATACACAATAGCTCACTTAAGCATTCTCACACACGCACACACACACACACACACACAAACACCCACACACACACACCCACGCACACACACATACACCATCCAATAAAGCACAACCATGCACAGCTACAAAGGGGTTCATGAGACTCGGACTCTTTTGTAGAAGAGCGAGTGGGGAAGACAGAAAGAGAAATAAAGCTCTTTTCTTGCAGGGTTTCTTGCACCTCTACCAATGAGAGCATAATCAGGGCTAATCATTAATCTCCATTTGCAAAATCACAGACAAGCTTGGAGTGCTATTCACTTCCAAAAACACTTCTGATGGCCTAACATATGTAACGAAGGGACCCATGCAGTGGTTGGTATTAGACATAGCTAGAGTTCTTGATTCGAGGAGCATGTATGTGGATCCGACGGCTTGTTAACACTAAGTTTGTATCACTCTGAGTATACTAAAGAACTATTGTAGCATTCTGTGTATTGCTTTAAGCCTTTTTTTGCCCTTAAGCAATACAGAAAAGGTCACTTTGTTGTCACCCATTTCCCTTTCTGGCCTTTCCAGCAAGTCTAATTAACAAAACAAAGGTGCCAATTTCCTTCTCTAAAACGTTAAACAGATTTAAATCAAGCAGTGATACACAAACATCCGAACACAAAACTGAACTCGGTCCAGCACACTCTTAATAATCTGTTGTGCACTCCTTTTGCACATTCTCACACTCAGGCCTTTCTCGAGAGGGCATCCATGTTGTTATGCAAAACATAAGATGGGAGAGAGGAGCTAGCCTGCCAGTTTACAACAGCCCCTCAATGACACCTCAGCAGGCCTCCAAAAAACTGACCCCTCACCTCCTGCAGTCCCTCCCCCACCTGACCGCAGGATGAGGGGGGGAGCTTGCCCTAAAGGAGATCTGAATGGGGAAGAAGGCACGTAGGGAAGAAACAGAGCCTGGACCAAACCGAGATCAATTCAGTGTGTGTGTGTGTGTGTGTGTGCGTGTTGTGCTCAAAGCTTTGACACACAGCCAATTTGTTACGCTGGACGCCTCACAATGGCACAGGGGGAGAAAGTGAAGTCATACTTAAGGCAATGCATGGGCGCCCATGGCAAAGGTCACTCAACATCTCCCTGCTACTGTGTCCGAGAGGTAAATATAGAGGGACCCGAAGAAAAAAAAAACACACACACACACACACAAAATGTAAAATATGATAGGAGAAGAGAAGAAAAGCTGAGGTAAAGGGAATGGGGAGCTGGTGGATTTTCCTCCTGAGTCAGCGGTTTCAGTTGGACTTGAAGAGGAAGTCCCTGAAAGACAGCAGATAAATGAAAGGTTCCTAAACGTTGCACACTGGGAGGGCGGGGGTCTCTTAAATGCTAACAGATGACTTCGAAAAAATGTTTAGCATCATGTCATCCCATAGTAATGTGCCCGAAAAGACACCATTCACACAATTCACACCACACACACAAATATGTATATATGTATATGCATTTATTTACAGTCATACAAAGTAATTTATTTAATTTAAAAAGAACTGGCTGCAATCAAAAGTTTTCCGTAGCAAATTTCTGAGCTAATAAATTTTGCAAAGCAAAGATCAAAAGAAATGTTTGTAATGCTACAGTTCATAGCATCAAGAAATGCCACGCAGCTTTGATTGTAGGATTCTGTAGGATAACGCTGAAGGAGCCATGGTATGGCAGCATGTAACATCGAACAAAGGCTGCAGGCATGAGATTTTATTAAACACAACGAGATAAAATTATAGTAGACAAATATATAGGTGCTTTGAAATGCAATTAGTTAAAGGGTTCAATTAATACAGGTGACGAGTTATCATGCTTGCTCGCAGCTGAACGTTCTCCTCCGTGTGAATGTAGCACTGTATGTACCGTTTGTCGACATTTATTTAGTAAAGTTGCACCACAGTACTCTTCTCCAGTGCTTTCCACATTCTCACAATACCGCTATCCAAAAGCTAAACAAAAATCATAATAAATAAAATCAAACTGAGCAGTTTTTATTTATACTTTTTTTGCTCACATACTTCATGGCCCTAAGGTGGAGAAAGCAATTAAAACTTTTTTTAGCAAAATAAGTCCGCCACACCTACCACGATTGGCCTAGTGGCCTACGCCTCTCTCTCTCAGGGAACTGAGAGTAAACAAAAGATCTGCTTTACAGCTAACATTGTGGTGCACATGTAGGTGTGTGTGAAAAGGTTGTGCCCATGTGCAAAAACAGAAGTGTAAATTTGGGGCTTTAGAACATCTCAAATTATACAAAAAAAAAACAACAACAAAAAAACATTAAGTTCCTTTGAAACACAACCTCCATTTTGCCAGGCCACTACAAAGAGCAGAACACCCCATGGAGCGCTGCCCTGTTTATTTTCTTAACCATGCTAATACCGGTCAGCCACATTCCTGTGCTCCCAAACTGGGAGGTTTCAGATTGCTCTGTGGTATTCCTGTAAGCGCGGAGGTGGAGGGGAACAGTGAGGAGAGGAGAAGAGAGGCCTGGCCCGTGAAAACGGCAAACACCTGTCGCACTGCGGACCGTTAACACCTCCATGTTACGCTTTCCTTTTCCCCAAGTCACATGGTTCAGGAAGCCTACACTGTCAGGACTGCTGATTTCTTCCAGACATGTGGTGATAGGATAAATGCAAATCAAACAAAGCCATACGTTTGTAATTGTACTCGTATGGAGGATTTGTTTAGTTTCTTTATGAACACTACATGACCATGTGCCTGTCTTACATTCTGGAGAAAAAAATATGTATATACTCGAGTACCTTAGAATAAACACAAGGTACAAGAGGACATATTTCTTCAGAGCTACTGAACCATGTGAGGTACTTACATCAAACATAAAGTATTTCATTAATATTTCGAAGCCGCCATGAGACAGTCTTTAATTATATGTAATGTTTTGCCGTCTGGTAAGGAGCTGTTTGAAACAGCTGTTACGGTTCAGGTGGGGTGAAGGTGTGTAAAAAGGCACAGCTTGAAGTGGTACTCCCTGCTTACACTAATGAAGCGTCTCCTCTCTGAAAAATTCTTCACCTGTGCCCTAACAGCCCTTACTCCCTAAATAAGGGTGAACGGTTTAACCCGACACAAAGCAACAGTCCCACCAAAGATTTTTCACCTGGTGGCTAAGTGCTACCTCCTGCTCGCTCTCGACTGAGACAACCCCCACTCCGTCCATGTCCCAAACAAACACACACACAACTTTCCTCTTCTGCCATAACTCATCGAGGATGGTGACAACCTATGGAATTATAACATAACACTAATTTAATAACAACTATCAGTAAGATCGGAAAACACCTCGGTCAGATAAAACAAGCAACGCACTGAACGCTTGTTTATTATCCTTTCGTAGCTGTGACTAATTAGGCCCAGGGATTGGTTAAAGGGGGATTTGTTTTCAAATGGGAGTCAGATGGTCAGCTGTCAGCTGACAGCCCTAAACACCTCAGCATGCCTCTCTAAGCTCAGTCAGCCATACCCTGGAATTTGGGAGGTGAATCTGCAATCAGGAAAGGTTTTAAATATGAGTCGTTTTTCATAAGAATATGACTAGGTGGTTTTGCCGGGTCTGAGTAACATGTCCACCATGAGCATTAAACTTATTCTGAGTACAGATCCCATGAGTAACACACCCATGAGTAACACACATGAAGCAATAGTCACTTGCTGAAAACTATATATCAGTTCAGCTTATTTAGGGGCGCTCCAAAAAGATATTTTCATATTTTAATTTCAGTGTTGATCATCATAACAGGCTAAAGTGACCACATGGAGGGTGTGATCAGTCACAAGGACGAATGGGCGGGGCATGTGATAATGACGCACCGGTCAGTGTGAGATCACTGACCTATTGGTTGAGGTCAGAACCAATCATGGTTTAATTATTTAACTGAATTATATGCAATAAATGTGCAAGCATAATTCAGGTTTATATATATCATTCCTGTCTTAGGGTTTGTCCAGCTCAGGTGTC
>JAQQZT010000006.1:15861490-15878892 GCA_030068275.1 Clarias platycephalus | reverse complement strand
ACACACACACACACACACACACACACACACACACACACACACACACACACACACACACACACACACACACATCAGAGAGGATTAAGGGTCAGCAGTGCATGAAAGCTATAACTGTCTACAGGTCCAACCTCTCACCCCATAACTCCTGGTGTGTGGTGGGAGATTTGAGGAATGAAGGGAAACATGTTAAATGGATAAAATCATTTTTACTGCACTTTTCACCACATCCACAGAGGCACCACAACCTGCACCACCTCCCGAGGAGGAGAGAAACTGAAGGTGGAACGGGTTAATGGCGCAGAGGAAGCAGACGCCAGAAAGTTGACATGCAGGTGTGTATTGTGTGTCTATCAAATAAGATTTTTCAAACTGTTTGAGATTTTGATTTGATTTCAATTTGTAAAGTGTCACCGGGAAAAGAAACAGCCCATGACCATGAACAATGATTTATGACAAAGTTTAACTGGTCAAAGTTTAAAGCAAAGATTATTATTATTATTATTATTATTATTATTATTATTATTATTATTATACTGTTTGATTAGTGATTACTTCTAAATTTAAAAAGTACTACAATCTTTAATCCTCAAAAACAAATCATACGTGTATATAGACTCGGATGTAAAGTTGAAGTTCCTCTTATAAAAGTGAGTGAGTTTATTTGCTGCTAGCTAACTGTCCATCTATTAGTAATGACAGGAAGATTACAGGGGTTTCCACATTGTCCATTGAAGCATAGAGCTGCTGTACATATATTCCTAAGCTCATTTAAATCTTTTGGAATTTACATCAAATTACCCGGGATTTTTTTGTTCTTTTACTTTCTATTTCTAAGGTTATGGAATATACTGTCCGTGGCCAAAGGTCTGAAGGTTGCTAGTAAGAACCTTTGTAATCCAGGAGGAGGATTGTGTAACATCTAGATCTGACATGTTTACGAGTCACTGATACTGATAATATGGTTATGGATTTTCAGGGGATCTTAGGATGACATGGAGGCTAGTCAAAATATAATAACTAACATCACTGCTGCGATATTGCCATATTCAGAGAATTGTGCCGCCAGATCTCAGTCATGGTGTACCAAACGAAAAATGTAAAAAAAAAAAAAAACTTTGAGGGTTGATGAAAAGCAGCTGATAAACAAATAATCTTGTCCAGCTACTGAACCTGGGAACCACAGCGCTGAACACTGACTCACTCTTTCTCTGACTGTGTCTGCTGACGATGACAGATTTCACAGACAAGTATGTCCAAATGGCTCTTCTCACTGAAGAGACAGCTCTGCTGCCAGAGAGAGAGAGAGAGAGAGAGAGAGAGAGAGATCATAACAGTATGAAAGCTATACAATAATTAGCTAGTTAAAAAGGACATGCAAACTAATCTCTCTCACACAATAAAAAGAAGCTGTATTTTTATTTAGTAAAAAAGGTGAAAATGTAAACTGATACAGATATGATAAACACAGTGATGTCACATGGATATGAGGTGTAACATGAAATATTTATATTTTTGTTGTTGTTAACAAACTGGCAGGCACAAAAAAACAAAACAAAACAAAAAACCTTTACCACAGGGACCATAAAACAGCATATTTAGTACAAACTAAAATGATTTCGGGCTGTTCACATTAGGGTTAGGGTTAGTGCCTTACTTACCCTTTTCCTTGTTTGTCATAATACCAGTTATTACATAAGAGTTATATGTAATATTGATTATGTTATATACTGTCTAATGGTGGTAAATCTGTATTAAAAAATATTTTAAATAATTTTATGATTATAACATGTCAGGACAGGTTGGGGAATTATTTAAAAAAATATATTTAACTATAGAATATATATATATATATAAAATATATACTTAAATGATAAATTATTTTTACAAACAAGAAATGATAATGATTAGGTTTGAAACGATTCTAATTTGCATCACAAATATAATATTTAAACCACTTTATCTCATTACATCCTTCTCTTGTTTATGTTAACAGTGTCTCAGGAAAGGGGCGGGTTCGTTTCCGCACGTTGCGAAGCACATGATTGGATAATTTCATTTTCGTCTTTTCTGATTGGCTACATTTCTCGAGCTGACCCGGTGTTGCGTGAGCCGTTCCATTTTTTCCCCAGAGGGGTAAACACCCGACATTTCCTTTTATTTGTATTACAGCACAGCAGCTCTGAATCTGCCATTCCGCTCATAATTTGTTTTATCTTGACTTTCAGACAGATATAAAATGTCTGTATGTGAACTGACCTCGGCGTTTATGTGTAAGTCGCGGATCTGACCACTGGTCCCCCCCCGCAGGGAGTTATACATGGTCTGGTCCAAAATGGCTTTACAGAAACAGTTGTGAAGATGTGTCGCTCTTCATTAGAAACCATCATGATGTGTTGTGCAAATTAGTGAAGATTGCTCCGAGGGAGCAGGAGGATTACCGTGAGAAGGTGAGGATAAAGATGTTATGTTTGTTTCGGCGTGAGGTTTCGCTCTTCCTGCAGAAAATGAAACCCAATGGGGTTCTCGTGCAGTCTGCGGGGTTTCAGCCAATAGGAGAGGACGGTGCAGCTCCCAGGCCTGTTAGTGTAGAATAACACAAGACTGATTCATAGCTTATAATAAACCTGATCTGTAGATTCACAACACTGTGTGTCTGTGCACTATAGCCTACTTCACTAGCTAGCTCTACAATGTAAGGTTTAGTACAACACAAACATTAGCTCTGAACCAAGGAGGCTGTGATTAGTGTCTGCCCCTAAATCCCTTCACTACATTATATCCATGCAAAGCAATTAATCAAGAGAAACCTGGCATAACATTTTAATTACAGTAATATCATGTGAAGAGCACTGCAACTCCTGTGTCTTCCCTGAATGCACCACTGCAGTGAGAGCTTTAGATCAGATCTTAATGAGGGTTTGAGTACAACAGTGAAAAATGCATTGTTTGTTTTGTAAATGTATTTTGTAATGTCACTCCTGTCCATCATTGTGCTGTTCGTAATGCTCACAGTTCTCAAGTTTGTATACAATGCCAATCGAAAGTTTGGACACTCCGTGGTCATGATTTTTATTTCTTTCTACGTTGTAAATCAGGTGTAAAGCATGGTGGCTTAGTGGTTATCACTGTCACCTTGCACCTGTTTTCCCATCAGTAGTCTAATGCCTTAACCACTGAACTGCCCCTGCCCTAGTCTAATCGAGGATTGGCACCCTGGCCAGGATCGTACCCCGCCTTGTGCCGAAACTGCCCCTCAACCCTGTACAGAATAACTGGTATAGAAGATGAATGGATTGTTGTTGGTCTTTCAGCTGCTCCCGTCATGGGGTAGCCACAGCAGACCATCCGGTCCGCACAAACAAGCTTGGCACAGGTTTTACACTGATGCCCTTCATGACGCAACCCTCCCATTTTATCCGGGCTTGGGATCGGCGCTGGATCCAGTGGCTAATGTTTGGGCTCTGGCTGGGAATTGAACTCGGGCCTTCTGCATGGGAGGTGAAACACTACCACTAGGCCACCAGTGAACGAATGTACATTGTAAAATAACACTGAATGCATTCAAAATATGCAATAATCTCCTTTGAGCATTATATTGAGATGTCTCTGCTGATTATGCTCTGTAATAACGGCTCTAATCTTAGGTAATATAAATTGTTGATTTTTGAGACTGGTAACTCTAATTGAACTTCTCCTCTGCAGCAGAGGTGAGTTTTGGTCTTGCTTTTCTGGGAAGGTCTTCATGAGAGCCAGTTTCATCATCCATCAGTTTTTAGTCGGATTTAAATATTTAAGTAATATCAGACAAGAGGGAACTTTATGTTGCTGGTACAGCATGGCCCTGATGTGATCACAGGCCAGAGGGCACAGCCTGAGTGTGTTATTGTATTTATACAGCAGTTCTGCAAACACCATTTATTATAAATAGATAATGATTTGTTTGACCAGTTATTTTCTCTGCCAACACATATCCTTCTGAGACTGGTAGAACCAACTAACTGCGACTGGCAGAGCTGTTGACCTGTCACTTAATTAACAGGGGTGAAAGTAGATTTTGTTCCTACATGTACAGTGGAACCTTGGATTACGAGCATAATTTGTTTCAGAACACTAAAACCATAAACAAAATCGCATTTTCCCATAAGAAATAATGGATACTTAAATTATTCGTTCCACAGCCCAAAAAAAAAAGCAGCAGAGGTGAGTTTTGGTCATGCTTTTCTGGGAAGGTCTTCATGAGAGCCAGTTTCGTCATGGTAAAATAACAACTGACTGTTATTTTAAATCATATATACGCTATATATTGACTGTGTATATAGTGTGTGTATAGAGTACCAGTCAAAAGTTTGGACACACCTTCTAATTAAATGTTTTTAATTTTGTAATTAATTTTCTACATTCTAGAACAATATAGATATTTTTTTTAAATCATGAAAGTAACATTGAATTAGATGGTGTGTCCAAACCTTTGACTGGTAATGTATCATGTCAAAATAAAGAAGGGAGGTTATGTTATTATCTACATTAAAACACTCATGAGGTGTGTTTCAGGGGTATATTAAGCCAAAGTACAGAAGATCCAGCATAACTGATGATAAACAGACTAAGATTTACACCTACCGTAAATATTATCATGTAGATAATAACATAACCTCCCTTCTTTATTTTGACCGCATGCTATGCTGATTGGCATACTGCAGAAGTACCTCATGATTAATATGTGGATTTATTATTGAGGGTTGAGTGCATCATCTTTAGGAATTAAAAAATAATCAAAGATGCAGTCAGAGGAAATTTTTCCATTTGGAGAAAAAACACATCTTATTAATTATTTTGCCTATTTGTTTGTTTAGCTTGATTGTGTTATTGGGTTTTGCTTTGTAGCATTTCGTTGTACATTCTGGCATTTGTAAATAAAACACAGGCCTGAGGGGGAAGTCGCATCCTGGACCCTTTAAATAATGTTGAGCCCACCAGCACTCGTAGTTGTCTTTCGCCTTTGTGAGAAGTGTATTTGTAATAAATCTCTCTGTAGTAAATATACAGTCACTGATTAAGGTGTGGTTCGGTTCCCAAATGAAAGAAAAACACAGAGTTGAGAGCTTAATATATTCATGTCTGTGTATATGTTGTATGTACAGTGTGCCATGTGTTGTATGGCACACCTGAGAAACATGAAGGCACTCAAGATTGGTTACAGTATATGCTGCGATAGACGTGTGATTTCACAAAATTCACATGTATATTCCACATTTGTGCATGTAAAACTGAGAAAACTTGTATAAAACATACTCAACTGGGAGAGTGGTTACAGTGACCGCAGTGTTTGCCAATCAAGTTTTCATCCAGGCAATCATCACCCACAAAAAGAATTATAATTGAAAAGACATGCAGTGATGTGTGATAAACACTCCCCTGCGTCTGGCTGCCCAGTGCAATAGCACTACAGGGCTGCGTTCAATATCGAGAGCGCCATACAGTACATTCATGACATCCATCAGTTTTTAGTTCGATTTAAATATTTAAGTAATATCAGATGAGAGGGATGTCGTTATGTTGCTGGTTACAGTATGGTCCTGATGTGATCACAGGCCGGAGGGCACAGCCTGAGTGTGATATTGTATTTATACAACAGTTCTGCAAACACCGTTTATTATAAATAGATAATGATTTGTTTGACCAGTACATGTACTATGTGAACCATGATTGTTAACCAGAGATGGTGGGCAGTCCTGTAAATCTTGTAAGCTTCTCTTTATGTTTCCACTTGTTACGCTTTAGAATATCAGTTGTGTTATCCCCGGGTTCTAGGGTTAAATCCCAAATAGTGTTAAAGCTAAGAAATGGAAATGAAAAGGCTAATGAAAAGACTAGTGTCCAATGTAGGGTGTAATCATACACACACCGAGTAGTACCATTGATCAGGAGTTGGAGAGTGATTTGCAATTCAGCCTTGTGTTAGGAGCTAGTTAGTTTTGAAGTCTTTAAAAAAAAAAAAAAAAAACAACCAAATAAATAGTTTAAAAGTCTTCTAACGATTTATGATTGTTTGTAAGCTTAAAACTAAACCTAAATACTGTAAATATCTTTTAATCTCAATACTTAGACTTTGATACCAGTTTCTGAACAATACATTTCATAACATAATCAATATAAATCTCTTTACGGTTTAACCTCCTTCTGTTTTAACTCTTTGATTTTATTAGTTTCAGCAACATGTTTTCCACTCAAAGCAGTTTTACAACATAAAAAAAAAAACTTCCACTTACCACAACTTGAAGTTTTCTGCTCAGTTTTGTGCAAGTTCACACTTATTAAGAGCTGGCACAAAGTTTACACACGTTAAAATGAATGAGTTCATCTTCATAGCTGACCATTTTAAACCAGGTTTACAGTCCCAAAAATGATCTAGTGCACATAAAATTTTCTTCCTTTTTTTTTCCGAAACAAGGTACCCCGAGCGGTGCAGCGTGTCACTGGAAGATTCTGATCGTTATACGATTTACTTCATCTCTGACTAGTCTGACGAGAGAGAGTGAGAGAGGGGGAACTTCTCTCTTCAGCTCATGGAATATTAGCCATAATATAAATCTAATGAATGAAAACTTTTCCGCTTATAGTCGCCGCCCTGCATGTTTACGGTGCTCGTTTTCACTTTGTTTTATTGCGTTCAGTCCGCTGCTTACCGACAAATGAGCAAGTGCAATGAACAGCGCTGTTTCAGTGTGTTCATGGTTCATGCACAACACAGTCAGTTAGTAAATAAAAAATGCACAAAAGAGAGCATCACATCAGGAAGCTTCATTTTACTAGCTGCTGTACTGAACGTCTGAATGAATAGCGTTTAGCGTTTGAGTTCTCTAGCTCTCTCTCTGGTTGTAAGCTAAAGCAAAGCAAACAACATTCAAAGGATCCCTGTTAAAGTCACTGCCAGCACACACACACATTATGGTAATGTAAATTGAAATAAAATGTAACAAACCTCCGTTTACATAGCGATGTCCTTATAAATATCAGAAACGGAGGAATCTGGTTTTATGAATCTGGTTTTATTATGATCACTCATTAGAATTTTGGTTTCTGAATGACAGTTTGTCTTTCCATACTCGTTTGTATCAAAGCAATTCTGTCGATGCCATTAAAGTATCGAATTTCCGTACCCGGCCCTAACCATAATACCTCAGCTATTAAGGAGATGGGGTTAAGGGTCTTGTTTGAGGTCATGCTGAACCTCCTGATCAGTAGTCCAGCGCCTTGACCACGGTGCCACCATTAAAAAGAGCCAGAGAAAGTGCCTCCAGACTCCTGTACACCCAGCCACAGATTATCCTGGAGAAGCCATATGATGTTCTCGTGCTAACTGTGAGATATAATCTCTGCAGTGTGTTCTGAGTCGGCCCCGGGGTCTATACTCAGGAACGCATCCTTTTAATATAGCATTACTGGAAACTGCCTTATAAATATAATGTATTATATTTGAAAAGATTAGTCCTTAATCTTAACCATAATTAAGTCCAATAATTAATAATTATACGACATATAATCTTAAAATCATAAAAAGGGATCATAAATGGATTTTAATAAATAATAATAATAAACTTTAAGTATACTAAGTACAGTTGAGACATGAGCGGATGATGGGAAAATAAGAATAAGATACTTATGAATTTTGGAAAAATCTCAACTTTCTCTGATGGGAAAATTTTGTGGTCGGCACTAGTGGTCGATATTTTGGTTCGCAAAAGAGGACCAAACCAAACTCTCTACGAGAAAAAGGAGAATACAGTTTTTGAAGGACCAATAAAACCAATAAAACATGACTTAATAATGGATAATATGGAATTAGGAGTCACCACACCACTACGCCGAACAAATTAACATGTATCTATTTGAATATTAAATAAAAATTGAGTTATGTCTCCATCTGTATAGGATAATTGTCCTGTTGGAAGATGAAGGTCCACCCCAGTCTCAACAGGTTTTCTTTTACGATTGGCTTGTATTTGGATCAATAAATCTTGCCCTCAGCCCTGAAAAGCATTCCCCACGACACAAGCTACCCCCACAATGCTTCATTCTCTGGGTTTGTGAGCAATAGATCCAGTAGGAGGGGGAAAGAAATCGATGCAGTTATGGATCACAATTCTTCTGTGTGCTGATTCAAGTATCATCACATTGACTCAGAAATAATAATAATAATAAAAAAATAGTTTTTACATTTAAAGTAGAGATGTACAGGTTGATCAGCCAGCGACTGGAACTGGCTGTTTTTCACTCTGATCAGCCTAGGATATAACTGCTTTGTTAAAAGCCTCCAATCTGCCTGTTCCTCCAAACTCTGTGAGCAGATATGTCTCAAACCCTCTCATTACGCACGCTTACACAAGTCTTAAAACACCACGAGCGCTAATTAGTCTCAAAACACGCGTTAGAAGCTGCACATGCCAGCAATAGAAGCAGTACACACCCACCTGTTCGTCGCAACACACGCCCAAGAATTTGGGGGCATTTGAGGTGGTAAAATGCAGCCATTTCTTTATAATCCTACAGGTGGCGCACTCTGAACTATTCACACATTGGCATCCTGTGTAGTAGGAGTGAATTATTTGCTAAGTTTGTATAGAAATAATAATTACGGTGGATACATGCTGCTTGTTAAAAATGTAGCTTTTTGTTTAGTTTTTTTTTATTTTGTTTTATTAATTAAGTTAGTTTGTATTGTTTAAATGCTGCGTTTGTTTTTTTTAATGAGAAAACTAATGTTGTAATGTTCAAGTGAATAAAGTTAAACTGAACTGGTGAATAAAGCTAAGGTATAAAATTTGACAACTTTTTAAATATTTCTTTTATTTTAATGGTTCAAGGTCTTAAAATTGTAACACTTTGGAAATTTTTTTTAAATATAGAATCAGGGTATTAACCGAATCGCAGTATTAATTGTATAGGTATTGTGATGATATCGTATCTGCGGGCGAAAGGTCATTCCCGTGCCTAGTGAGCAATTTTCCCAACTAACGCAGCACTTTGTTCTGAGGTAAAAGTTCCTGACATGGCCTTTAGCAACCTCCACACAGCGCGACACTTTCCAGGAACAGGTGTATTCATACCGAGTCCACTTGACACTGTAATTGCACACGGGCGGACTTCATTCATTACATGCAATTGTAAGTAGAGCCATGACGTATATTTCTCAATTAAGCGCTGTAGATTGGATATATTGTGTCAGCTCTGGATAAACCTCATATAGTACGGCAGTGTTGAGCTGAATTGGCTCATTAACTGGATGTAGACATGCTATGGATTTAAACATGAAATGTCAGTTTTTCCTCCGAGTACGTAGGCGTAATGAAAGCTCGATGATGAAAATAAAGAGGTGAGTCATTATCTCTTGGTGGTGGCGTGCTCATTGGCAGCTAAAAGGTACAAAATACGAAAAATCTGTTTTGGCTGTGGTGCGCTGTGGAGAAATACGCTCACAGTACTTTTGGAGGATGTTGAGGTTTGTTTTTGCAGGTGAAAAGACGCTGTGTGGTTTCACATGTGGTGAAAGAGAGGGGGGGACGCAGGCTTTTGTTCATTGCAGATGCTTATTTAACATTTCCGGTCAATCAGAACCATGTCAACATCACCCCATACACACACGCACACAAACTCTGCATGCACACAAAAGAAACAAAGAGTGAAGAGAAATTATCACATTTTCCTTGTAGTGGCCTGCCAGTGGCTGAGATTTTGTAGTGATGGCTCCCAGTGCTTCACACACACTTGGACTCGACTACACTAATAGCAGCCAGCTTGTATTGTGGATGTCGGTAATACAGTGTGTGTGTGTCCGTGTCCATGCTGCAATCAGAGGGAAACGGGCTTTAATCATCGACAAAGGTTCTGAACATATGCAGAACAAATGTCTTTGTTTTAAGATCAAAGTGCTTCATAGTAAAGTCCAACACTATGGCCAAAGAAAATATATGAACTTGTAGTCGCGCATATTTTATGGGTAACTCGAGTTCTACGTCCAATGGAGCTCAGCGGAGCTGTTTAAAGTCAGGGCTTCATGCCTGTTATTAACTCATGTTCTGTATTCAGAGAGAGCACAGAAAAATCCTGAGCAGAGTCATCTGTTTTGCTTGACTTTGGATTTGGGCAGCTTTGCTAGAAGCTCATGTATCATGTAGTATTATAGACTTATAGTCTTTTTCTCTGTGTTTCAGAAAAAAACAAAAACTACTTGTGTACCATGTGAGATGATTCTTCTGTCCCATGGGTTCACGCTGAGGACACATAAACAGATGTAGTGTACGGAGCTGAATATTTTGCGCTTATCTGTTCCATGCAGATGGAGCAGGACAGTTTGGACAGTTGGAGTGACACAAGTTTGATTTTTCTCCCATAATGTGCCACAGCCACTTTGTCAATCCTGAGCCACTTTTTATGGTTTCCTCGAAATCTAGGCACCCCTCCGATTTCCATACGATGTCAATGAAAACAGATTGGAGATCATGTGTTATACTGTTGATGTCCACGTGGATGGTGCTGTCCTCAGCAGCAGCGACTAGATTGAGGGGGAGGATGAGTGACTTGGGTCTTCATGATGATGGTATAATCTGGCAAAACTAGAAGGAACCTTCTACATGGTACAGAGATAATGGAATAGGTGTCAAGATACTGATTTGTGCACCTAGGCCGTTTCAGGTATAGATGTCTTTCAAATTAAAGACGTACATTTCTGTGCAAATAAATGCCGTAGAGAAAGGACGCCTCATGCTTAACTTCAATAGCTAGTGCCGATTGTAAATCTGTACCACATTTGCATATCATTTAGCTACGTTATCTAGCTAGCTATCGTTTAGCTAGCTATCGTTTATACGATTGCGTATACTGACTTATTGTGTAATAGTGATGGAAATCTATGTTGTTTAGTTTTATAAGTTTATATTTGAATAAATAAACTGCGTACAACTTGCAAATGCAGCACAAACCGGCTTTGAATTGAAAGTCAGTTGTTGTGTGATCCACAACACAAGTACTACTCCCAGGCACTGATGGCAACCAACAATCAGACAAAACATACTGTACTGTAATAAATATTTCCATTGCTGGCTCTTTATGTTGAGGTTATCGGTGTTCGATCACGTTTTCTGACCCTGTCAGAATTTCCTACCTGTAGTAAGAATTTATAATTAGATTTGTCGGTCTGCACTGCTTCATCAATATTTCCTACTTGTTTTAAATGGTCGTAGCACAGCAAGAATATAATGCAGTTTTATCACGGGTAGCATTTTCTGACTTACTGCTAGCAGTTTGTGATACGTTTTTACTTTAATCAGTGTACAATTCCCATTGTTTTGACTATGGTAGCACTTTATGACAGGTTGTTTTAATGTTGTATATCAATCCACAAGTCGACTCTTAAAGTAACAGTGCAAATCAATAAAATGAAGAATAAAACCATACAAAAAGTACGAAAATCTTTCAATACTAAGTAGCAACCATAAACTGATGCTAGTAATAACATGGATTTATGGCTGAGGGGCTAAATCCATGAAAACAATGTATTTTTTTATTTATTTTTATGTATAAATACAGATTACATCGACACTGGAGCTGTGAATTGTTGGTAGACTGTAGATTCGATTTTATGGGGGGCGTTTGCGATTTTATTTATTTATTTATTTATTTATTTTTAATTCGATTCGATAGCACTAATATTTGTCTTATGCACTTATATTTCTTAAAGGTTATAAGATATTAAAAACTATTGAAATTATCTAATATGCACAGAAATTGAATCAATTAGTAAAACCAACAAAAAAAATCAACTAAATTACATAATCAGTTAAATCCCACAGCTTTAGTTGATGTGTCGTTCCAACCCCAGTATACAGGCCTGTAAATGATGTGAGACTGTTTAATTTAGACTCGCACTGGTATACACTGTCGGACATTTACAGAAGTATACAGAAAAGTTAGGACACACTTTTTAATTCAATGTTTTTTGAATGTAGTTAATTGTTTACATTCTAGAACAATACTAGAAATTTCAAAACTATGAAATAAGACGCCGCTTTAGGTAATTAAGTGCTGTACACCTAAAAAAACACCAACAACAGTCAGTTAAGACCTCTAGGTCGGATCTTCTGGAATAGATCTTGTAAGAACAGTGTTGTCAAGTTCATTTGCAAAACCCATCAAGCACCATAATGAAACCGGCTCTCATGAAGACCGTCCCAGGAAATCAAGATCAAAACTTACCTCTGCTGCAGAGGAGAAGTTCATTTAGAGTCACCAGCCTCAAAAACCACCAATTAACAAACATCACCGGGGATTAGAGGCGTTATGAAGGCTTTACAGAGCATAAGTAGCAGACACATCTCAATATCAACTGTTCAGAGGAGATTATTGCATATTTTGGACGCCTTCAGCATTATTTTAGGATGTAGAAAGAAATAAAGTAGTTGTCCAAACTTTTATGCAGAAAAAAAGCAATTGATGAAAAATGCTGCTGGAAGCAGTGTCGACACAAACGGCGCTTGTCAGCAACATTTGAGCGCTCTGAAGAAAGCTAAATTTTAAAGACATGTCCGTCAGTTACAGTAGATAGAGATTCAGAGTGGAATCCCCTGCCCTCTACACTTGGCTTCAGAACCCGATGGAGATCAGACTTGTATTTAAAACTGGGCTTTTTGTACGAGAGCTTACACTACATTATTCGTGAGACTAAAACTAAATGCTCTTTGAAAACTAAGTGATGTGTCACTGTTGTTTAGTGGATGTGTTTACCAAAGCTTTGTGCACATTTGTAATAGAATATTAAACACTTTAAAGCCAGACGGGCGTGTTACATTGCTGAGGCATGCACTCAAATGAAATCACTGTTGTATCCACCTCACTAAAAGTATACAGAAAGTGAATATGTGGGGCCAGTCCAGTGCTGGGATCAGCATAAAAATGTGTTTAGACAGGGCTCACATACAAGCATCATTCCTCCCTCTCACTCCGTCTCTCTCACTTCTCACTCTGTTTATGCATTTTGTCTTTTAAGAGGCAGCTAGCTGTAAAATGAATACTTTCTTTCATGCACCCACCCAAAGGCGTGTTAAATACTCATCAATTCGTCAACTACTAAACTAGCTATTCTGTGACTTGCATTTTACATCAGAGAGACGGGACCCGAGCACACCCTACACAGAAAGAACAAGGAAAATGCATAAAGTGTAAATTATGAATGCGGCTGGAGCGTAGAACAGGAGACCGAGTGGATGTGGTAATGGCCTGGTGAATGTTTCATTCCCCAATAAATTGCCCTCCTCGGCAGTCTGTACGAAACTGCTCGACAGCCCTGATCTTCCTACGGGCCTAATAAAATAATAGTCTTGAAAAGTAGAGACAGTAACCTGATTTTTTTTTTTTTTTTTTTTTTTCTCCCCCCCCCTTTCACCCAGAGTCGGTTGTAATGAGCCTACAGGAATTCCAGTAAAATAATGGAAACGGTGGAAACGTGAAAATGGCTGAGACTTTAGAAGCAACCCAGCTGATGTTTGTGTGGGAGTAAAAATAGCAGCTGAGACACGGTTCCCACAAACTGAAGTCATGTTCCTGTTTCTTAGTCACATGACCTCTCTCCCTTTAAAGCGAGTGATTGGTTGCAGATGGGACTGCAGTTAAAAAAAAAAAAATCTGCATCATTACTTGATTAGAAAAGAAATGTAATTCAGGTGTGTGATCAACTGATGTAGTTAAAAATGTGACATTTCTTCCTGTTAAAAAAAATAATACCGAATGTCTCAGACAGGAAGGAACTAAATACTGATCAAATGATTGAGACAGGAAACTGATAAATACCAGGCTAGTGACTGCGTCTTCTGCGCTCTTCTTCCCCTACCCAAGTATGATCTCAAAGCGAAGTGGTTTAGGTTTTAGAATAAGGGTTGACACTATAATCCAGAACAACCCAAGAATTAATCATGTCGCTTCTCTCTTCTGTGACATTGCATCTTATATCACTTTAAAACATTTTTTCTTTCTCATAAATCCATTAGTTAGTTTCTTTTTTTTTTTTTTTTTTTTTTTTTTTGCATTTTTGGTCTCTGTCTCCATCCTCACTCCACATAATGAGGTGACGCCTGGATGAGTCAGGAGTCGTCTGTGCGGTTCTGTGGTTGAGGGAGTGAACTTGCTTTTATTATTCTGACCACAGTAGTAACGTCTCCTGCCCAGCCCAGAGACGGCCTCAGCCTCGCGTAACAAGCGTTTACTGCCCCACACACACACGTGTGTTGGTTTGTATGAGAGATTTTAGTAACGCAGTGATAATAATAATACACAGACATTTTGATAATGACAGTATTTGTGTGGGATCTTATTTCTGTAAAGAAAAGATTGGGAAAATGAAATAAAAAAACAATTCAAGTTGAAAGTGAATAAAAAATATTTGCAAACCAGTTCAATTAACATCGACGCGAGTTTCTCGTGTTCGCTCTTTAGTTCGTCACTTTCGAGTCTCAGTTTCTCGTCTTTGCTCTTCAGTTTCTCCCCTTCGCTCTTCAGTTTCTCCCCTTCGCTTTTCTGTTTCTCGCTTTCGCACTTCATTTCGCCCCTTTCTCGCCCCTTAGATGCTCAGCCTCGCCCCTCAGGTTTTTCGCCCCTCAGGTATTTGGCATTGCTTCTGTTTGTCAGTTTTGAGTTTCAGTTTCTCGTGTTTGTTCTTATTTTCTCGCTATAGTATCTCAGTTTTTCACCTTTGCTCTTCAGTTTCTCCCCTTCGCTCTTCAGTTTCTCCCCTTCGCTTTTCAGTTTCTCCCCTTCGCTTTTCAGTTTCTCCCCTTCGCTTTTCAGTTGCTCGCCTTCGTACTTCAGTTCGTCACTTTCGAGTGTCCCTTTCAAGCCTGTTTCTTTCCCTCGCCCCCAGGTGCTCGCCCTCGCCCCTCAGGTGCTCGCCCTCGCCCCTCAGTTTCTTGCCTTTGTGCCTTTGCCTCAGCAGACGACTCCTGACTCATCATCGCCTCATTATGTGAATTATGGGGATGGAGACAGAGAGAAAATATGGCAAAAAACAAAAAAAGGAAACTAATAGATTTATGAGGAAAGAAAAAAGAAATTAAGGTGATATAAGATGCAGTGTCACAGAAGACAGAAGTGACAGGATCAATTCTTGGGTTATTTTCTTGGATAGTTTCTCACTTTTGAGTCTGTTTCCCACCTTGACTCCTCAGTTTCTCGATTTTCATCTGTTTCTTACCTTCGCTTTTCAATTAGTCACTTTCGAGTCTCAGTTTCTCATCTTCGTTCTTCAGTTTCCCAGCTTTCTCCTAGTTTCCCGCCCTCAGTTTGTGACTTCTGTGCCTCAGTTTATCACTTTTGGGCCTGCTTTCTCCCTCTGCACTCTTCATTTTGTCAATCTGAAATTATAGATTTCCCCCAGCTGTGTTAGATCTAATCGCAAATTGATATTAATGTTCTCAGTTTTAGGATCCTGTAAGGCATACCTCATCTAACAAAAAGGGATTAAAACTACTTCTCTAACCATGAAAAATGTACAGCCTTTGCTCTGCTGAGGCTTTCTGTAAGGAGGTGTTTAACATTTTATGAAAGAAGACTTTAGTCTGAGATAAAGCTCTTCATTCAGCCACACTGCTGATTATTTTCCTATGCTTAACAGCATGCTTCCATTCATCATGTTGTACTGCCTTGTTTCATGGCTGTGAGAAAAGTGAAGAGAGAGGAAGACAAAGAGGTGAAGAAGACGGAGCCAGAGCCTCAGAAGTGTTTATAGATGGCACAGTCTGTTTTTTTCTGTTGTTTAAGTACACACTTACAAAGTAGATTAGTAGTAATTACCAGCTCCTCAAACCTTAGCTTTGAGCCTCTTATGTTTCTGCCAGATAAAAAAAAAAAGGTCCAAGGAAGCAGCTTGATGTTTAAACTTTGGAGACATCGACTCCAACCTGTCTGCAGCAACCCAGTTATCCACCCTGGCTGTAATCACTGAGGATGGCATCTTCGTAGCAGGATCTGTTTTCATTGGAAGTTTGGCTAGCGCTGAGATTTCTAGCTTTCGTGGAATGTTGTCTTCGTCCCCGAAAGCTGACTGGATCTTCTCGACCATAGACTTAAGGATAGATTAAAGGGCTGGATGGGACGACATTCTCTGAAACCTGCTGGCCTGGTTTTTGTGTATGAATGCGTGTGTGTTTGAGGCAGGGTGCCTTCAGGACAAGGGAGTGATGGACAAAGTATGACATCAGGATGTTGTTTCCGAGAGATGATCCTTATCGAGCGATAAGCGCATGATGTTATGATCTCAAAAGGTTTGAGAAGCATTTGTGCATCATGTGAACATAATGATACGTCTATGGATGTGGAAGTACATTCTAGGACTGCACAGCATTATTGAGCAACTGTGCATTAGAGAATATTTGTATCGTGCAATAATCCTTTATGCAGTTTCATATTTGTAGCCAGTTAAGCTCCTAGAGGTGAGGTCATTTTCAGGCCAGCCAAGGTGAAGTCGCAATCTACAACAAACCTGAGGAGTCTGCGATAAAGCTTATTCATTGCTTTAATAACTAAAGGGGTATTTGGGTCCTTGCATAAAAGCAATAATACCAAAACAAATTACCTCCATCCTATGAGAACTACAGACTAATTATTGCCTTGTGTTTTAAGTTTTATCAGGTTACATGAGGTTCACAGATGGGCTAATTATCATATGTTTTTGCTAGAACAGTACATACGCATGTTGAATTCTTAAACAACACGCCTTAGCCCCTTTAGTTGACGTGTGTTCAACAGGGTGAGGCCTAAAAAAATAACAAATTATTGGCCTGCATCAAGCAAAGAAAATATTAAAATGACTGGAATTGGATTATAACTGTCCATTTGCGTTATAAAAACCTGGTAGTTAGGTGCTGAACCATGAACTTTGCAGAAGTTATGTCGCCAGGGATCATTTGAACACTGATTTTGTAAAACATTGACATTAGAAATCACAGCCATATTTAACATTGAAAGTCGGCGCAAAGTAATAATAACTGTCAGGTTTGGGGCTAAACAGCTATGTGGTCCTACGAAAACCACTTGTTGTGATTGGAACAACCATCGGAAAATGCCTTCAATTTGCTTGGGAGATTAGATAAAGATTAGACATTCGCAGGAGTGAAGTCAGGTGGTCTGATGAGTTCAGATTGACCCTATTCGAGAGAGGTGGACGTGTCAGGGTAAGAAGGGAAGCACCCATTATGGTTCGGTTGATAAATGATGCCATGGCCGATAGACATCACGATGCTGAGCCGGGCATCGCGATCCTCCGCCCCGCCCCCGCCGCAGCAGCAACCAGCTCGCAAAAAACACACACTTAATCACACTATATAGCCAAATGAAATGCATGCTTTCAATTTCCGCAT
>JAQQZT010000006.1:15815134-15827806 GCA_030068275.1 Clarias platycephalus | reverse complement strand
ACACACACACACACACACACACACACACACACACACACACACACACACACAGAGCTTGACAATAACTCCTCCACTAACATAAACAACAGACCATCACCTTTGAACTCCTCACCTCTCCTCTGCTGATCTGTGTAGCTGGTCTGTCTCATTGTGTATCTGGTTGTGACCAAAAGAAATACTTATTCCCTGTTATCCAAGATAATGCCCCTTTGTTAGGTTTAGAATAGCTTCAATTTAAGACAAGTTGCTGTTCATATCCTCTTTTACTCTAACCTTAGTACTAGGTCTGGATAACGTAATGTCTCATTATCACAATATTGGTCTTTGCAATGCTGGTTTCACTGAAAGCTGCACAAATCACATGTCTCACTGGGTGTTTTCCCAGCCAGGTATAAGTGACCAGATATGTCAATCTCAGGCCAAAGCAAGGGTTTTTAATAATAATAGATTTCAAGCATTACATCAAACCTCAAAACCTTTTTGTTCAAAATAATGCCCACAGTTATAACAATCACTTTCTAATTTGCAATGTATTTAAAACATATGAAACTTTAATCACTTAAAAGTGTTAAAATTACTTTTCACTTTCTGTTTTCTATTAGTTAAGCCATGTCATATTTTTACCCTAATCAATCTCTCCTTCATTGTGCAAAACCTCCTGACCTACTACTTGGTGCCAACATCGCTCTCCACATAGACTTTTCCACTCTTCACATTTCTGGCATGAGTCACAGATGAGCTAGAATCAATGGTCTGAATAAAGTTCAAGTATTTCATAGAACATGAGAGGGAGAAGGTGCCAAGGGTGCATGCACTGTCAGAATTAGGTGCCAGACCATCCCCTAAATCTCTTAAACTGAAACTCAGCTCAGCTTCACAACAATAAGTTTAGACTTTGACACCTCGTACAGCTTTTTGGGAGTCAGAACAACTATACAGATAAAGGGCTTAGTTAGCCTTTCATTAAAAAAGCTTGTATGTAAAACCTTTCTATGTGTACATTTGCCATGTGGGCATTCCAATAGTGGCGTTACATTACACCATAATATTGTGTGTGGGGAATGACATTGATTGAATTTATCATTTGTCAGTTATTTATTTACTTAAATTCTTGGCCAAGAATAACCAAAATGCAGTTAATTCATGCATAATCATGATTTGATGGAAACCTTTTGTTCTGTTGAACAGATGATGGCCGTCCTATTGCACAGACAAAGGCTATTCAATTTCGTACCATTGCGCCTAAAGCTCCAACATTGGGTTCATCCTCTGCAGTGATATCCAGCCAACCACCCTCCACCCTTCCAGAGGCTTCTACAGCAGTCAGTCCCAAATCCATTTTAGTACCTGCTCAAAACTATGCACTCATGCAGGTAGCTGGACAGGAGGGTACTTTCTCCTTGGTGGCCTTGCCTCAGACATCACCACAAAGTCAAATCCAAAAGAACTTAAAATTGCCTATTCCCAGGTATCAGTCAATCAGAAGCCAGAGGGCTTCAGAGAAAACTAGTAGTAAGATGCAGACCTCAGCCAAGATGGCCAAGCTCCCACAGGCAAAGTCTGCAGTAAAAACAGCCTTGGGTGTTTCCAGTTCACCTGAGACCCCGGAATCATCATCTGAACAGATTGTTGGGACAGGCTCTGCTGCTTCATCGGAAATCTTGCTGCCAGACAATGCTGTCCTTTGCACAGGGTCACAGACAGAGCAAGCTGTTAAAAGAAGCATTGATTCTCTGAACAACTTCAGCTACTCCACCAGAGCCTCTGCCACTGCACTTGTTGCTCCTGTCAGTAACAGCAAAACCATAAAAACCCAGACAGATGGTGCCTCCACAGGAAGTGCTATTACTGTCCTCTCCCCCACCATCTTCAGCAAAGCTGTTCAGATCATACCCTCTCCCCCCAAAGGCAAACTCCCCATTCTGCCATACGCCAAGGTGAAGAATTCCCTCTTACAATCATCAGGTCTTGCCAGCACCCATTCCTCAGTGAGGGTCTCATCGTTTCAGTCCCAAAATGGGCCAAAACTTTCTCCGGGCACCAAAGGCAAGGTTGCAGACAAGAGAACCAAGAGTGCAGATACCATCCACTGCAAGAAACCCACAGGCAAGAAGAGAGGGAGGAAAAGGAAAACCATGGAGGATGTTATGTCCTTTGAGGCCAAAAAGAAGAGATCATTGTCATTTTTCTCCAGGAGAATACCAGAAAAACCACCATCTAGTACCCAGTCTTGTTTGCCAGAAGACAAAGTTGTGGACATTTCAAAAAAGTATCGCAGCATTCGCCCAAAGCCTATTCTAGTAATGAAAACCACTGTTCCCCAACTTGTACCTCTAGCTTCTCTCTCAAGCTGTAAAAACCCTGACCAGAAACTTGTCATGGGGCAGGGGATTTTAGGAAAAACAATGACTGTCCAGCCAAGCCTAATGTCCTTACCGACTCCAAGAGAGCAATCTGTGCCTGAAACTGGAAATTGTGGAAGGTTTGCATATGTGGGTAGCCATGCCCTCCACCGATGTACAACCTGCAGTAGGTGTTTTCAGTTCAAGCATCACTTACAGAGTCACATGAACAGTAACCTGAGACCTTATGGGTGTCCGGTGTGTAGGAAATCCTATGCTCTCTCAGGTAGTCTAAGCACACACATGAAGCTTCACCATTCAGAGGGGAGGCCTAGGAAGAGCCTCCGCTGTGAGTTTTGTGAGAAAGTGTTTGGGTATGTCGGGGTGTACTTCAGTCATCTCCGAGAAGTGCACAGGGTCATCCTTACCGTGGAGCCATCCATCCGTCAACATGAGGAGAATACACCTGAAGAAGGGTAAGAATATCTACAAGCAGTATAGTCGACTGTACCCCCCCGCAAAACCCCCACAATTTCACAGAAACCGCAAATATCCTCCACAATTTTTGTCAATATATAAAACAAACTATTAAGAACAAGATAATTTACTCATTTTGCAACAAATATTAACATAACAGTATATACTGTATATGTTGCATGAGTTACAGTACATATAGAGGTAACATCATATTTTATCATATAGGGAGTATAGCTTCTAATAGACTGAAAAAAGGAGTGTATACAGTATATAGGGTCTATACCAACCTTGGCACACCATATAATTTTTTTTGTTTGTTTCACCGTACTTCACTTTGTGCAATGTTATGTTGGAACATTTGTAGCATAAAAAGTCAGCCGATATAATGGTATACTTTCTACTTTTTGTTCCTGTACCATTTAGGTTTATGGATTCTGAGGACCAAACTTCAGAGCAGCCGGTGGATCCTGTAGAGTTGCAAATAAAGTGTGGCCGCTGCCAGGCAATAACGCCCACCTTTGCTGACATGAAGCTACACTTGTTGTATGTGCATGGTGAAGAAGTCCAAGTCCGTCTAAAAGAGGGGGCCATGCACGAGGGACGTAAAGCTGAGAATGAGCTGGTTAAACATGCGGCTCACTATTGGAGACAACTCAACGAGAGACGCAACTTGGTACACTGCGGAAGTTGTGATGAAGAGTTCTTCTCGTTCTCCAAGCTCGAGTGCCACCTGCACTCACACCACCAAGGGGTTGTAGAGAGCCAAGAGGAAGAAAGGGAACTGAAGAAAGAAGTTAAAGATGAGTACATCTCTGAGGCCCCTGTCAAAAGGTTGACCCTTAGAGCAGAATCACACTTTAATTGCATCCTGTGCAGTGAGGTTTTGAGCAGCAAGGAGGACGTATTGGAGCACTGGCGAGGAGTTCACAAGTGTGAAAACCCAGTCATGCTATGGGATATTCTTGGTTCAAAGTAGCACCATAAGGAGTAGTATGTAAGGACGATGTTCATCAGTTTTTGTCATATTGTATTGCACTGTTTTGTTTTGATATTGAAAAGACAATTTGACTGCTTTAATTTAAAATATTTGCTTTTTATATAACTTGTGAAGGTATTTTGTGTTGTGTTGGTTCTTTGTAATGGACACGGTTCTTAGAGGGCAACACACTGTCTTAAATTCATTTGTGAATATTATGCATATACAGTGAGGTGGTTAAGTCTGAGACTACTAGAAAAATGCTTCTTTGACCTTTTTTTAAATTTAACACTCAAAAATTTTTTATTCTGCAATAATTAAAAATAAAAACTTCTGCCTTTTGCTTTAACGGCAATGTGCACTTAGCCAGAGACATTCTCCACGTTTGTATGCCGTTTAGATCAGATTCAACAACACATTGTCTGAACATATGCTTTAAAGAAATCAATAAGATTCATGCAAAATCTAATATTTTATTTAAATAAATTTTAAAAAAAGGTTACGTGGTCTGTATCACGTATTTTCTTACATTTATGTAGTGCTCTAAAAAATTTTGAACATCGAATAGTTGGTGTTACACATTTGTTTTTGTTTTTTTTAAACTCCAACTTTGTATATTTCATTTGAAATAGTACCAGATTTTTAATGTGATCTCAGACTTACGGACTTCACTGTATATACAAGTATTATATGTGCTCATGTTAATATTAATATTAGCATGAGCACATGAGTTAAAATTGATGTGTGTATGATGCAGGGGTACATTATACACTATACATTTAAAATATATTGAAGACCTGATTGGCTGATATGTGGTAATGCTTTAGTACCAGGAAAGCTCCATTGAGGCTACGTTCACATAAGCCAATTTCTTCAATTCAGATTTTGGTTAGATTGAATTTGCATGTCACAACGGTTCACATTCATAATTACGGGGGACTTTTATCTGACTCTAATGTGGACGTTTAGGTCCTTTGAAATGGCAAGTATGTGCACATGGATACGTCTTCACTTACGTTATCTAGAATAAAACGCATCATATTTGTGCGACTATTCATTCCTTACAAGCAATGGATGCAATTTTCCCAACAGATATGCGCATGGGGTGTTGCTCTGAAGCGGTCAAGAAGACGAAATAAAGCCAGATACCCCACTTTAGCCGTTTTAGCAGCTATTGAACTGTTGTGAAATCTCCGCTCTGCCAGTACGGCTGACACCGTACAGTATGTACGTGCAGAAGCAAAAAGTCACATGACTTTGATCAGCTTAGTCTCATTCAAGTCACATGACAATGTATGGGATTCTAAAATCTGATCTAGGACTGACTACACATATGTAACTGACTCGGATTCGATGTGAAAAACATTAGATTTGTGCATTCAGACAGCCCTAAAAAAATTAGATACGTCACAGTTGGGGTAAAAATATGAAATTGAGTCATTTTAGGCAGGTAATGCGAACGTAGCCTAAAAATCTAATGTTCAAGATCAGTAAAGGAATAGTTTAAACAACATTTATGCATTGAATATTTTTCATGATGTGGTTTGGCAGCTAGTTGAATTATCCCTTTACCCTTGTAGCATTGAGTATTTTGGCTGGTATCAAAAATTATGTTGTATAGTAATGATCGCAAAATGGTGCCGGACTATTGTTGGTTTCCCAGTTTACAGATTTATTTATCTTTTTGACCCTTGTCCTGAATCTCGACATTGCTCCAGAGCTGACACCTGTACTGAGGACTTGGTCAGTGGAATTCATCAATCTGCTTATCTCAGTTAAAGAAATAAATTATATTCTAAAAATCCTATTTTATAAATAATTTGTATTTTAAAATAAGAGGTCTCTATATATGTATGTGTGTGTATGCAAGAGTGTCGAGCATTGCTTTTTAAACTGTAGATATATTTAATATTTTGTTCTGTTTAAAGTACCACAGGGTAACTGAATGTACCTTAAATGTTTCAAAACCCTACCAAATGTTATAGAAATTTACTAAAATAGATTATATATATATCGCTCTTTATATATTCATAGATATATTGACAATAGCATATATATTTGCAAAGATTACATGGGTATGCTGCTGTTGCATCTTGACTAGATAAGATACTTCTAAGATTTAAACCTTTTATGCGATGTCTTATATTAAGCATATTTGCAGCTCTTGCTATGTACTGTAAATGCCTTCCTGCTTCTTATGAAACCTGTGCATGCATTTTCTAGACACAGATCAAGTCATGACCTGAACTTGAAGTACATTTCAGTGTAGAAGGCGGCTGGCGTTGTGGTTCTGTGGATGTTTGTTTAAATGGCTAGAAAATGTCAGGCGGTGTTCATAAATACAGGACGCTGCTTAGATTTCTCACCAGCATTCTCATGTGCGAAAAGACTGCAATGCATGAAAGCACCGGAGAACTGCCTCTTTGTTATCAGACTGTTTCTATGACAGTCTGGAGTTTTGATAAGCTCTTGGAGCTTAAGGGGAATTTGTGTTTCTTTGTTTAAGTGATTTAGTTGAGAATTGTGATGGTTGATTCCTGAAAAATGATAAATTAAATATGTTGATGTAAGTTAAAGTTTTAAAATGTGCACAAAAATGTTTGATGTCTATAGGTGCTAAAAAACATGTGGTCACCTCTTGTCCCCTGTCATGATGATATAACAAGTCTTTAATGCGGCTTTAGCCTATGTGTGTGCCCTTGTCCTAAACCAGTGGAGATAAAACGGACAGGTTTCTAAATAAAAGTGTTGAAAATTCTGAGATGAGACTGCCAGGTTTTTTTTTTTTTTTTTTTTACTCCATTTTCACGAAGAAATATGGAACAACCTAAAACATAACAATGAAATGAGTTTTCCAAAAACATTTACTTAATGCATAATTCATGATTTTGTTATGTCAAATAGTTTCTTCATTTTATGGTTGTGCTTTTTACAGCATTGGTAGTTCCATGATAGAATTCTCACCTGCCGTGTGGGAGGCCTGGACAAATCACCAAACTCGGCCACTGAAGTTGCACAAGTCAGTGCCTGATTAAATAAAAAAAATGGAAGGGATGCATCAGGAAGTCCATCCAGCGTAAAACCTGTGCCAAATTAAATATGCAGGAAGATATTTCCTCTGTGGCGACCCCTTACGGAAGCAGCCAAAAGGAGAATGTTTTATGGTTGTGTTTGTCTGAACTTTTCTATGAAATGATGTTGCTTTGCACTTTGTTTGCTTAAAGTAAAGTTAAAAAAAAAAAAAAAAGGGTTTTACAGCCTTTTTATGGTGCTTGTGCAGAATTATACCCCCTTATAAGATCGTCAACAGAAAAATCTGCAAAATTAATATAAAACTGTAAATGTGTAGTCTGAGAATGATAACCATTCCAGTTAAATTCCAGTGAACTTATTAAGAGGTACATTTTCCAATGCTTTGATCACATACACGCTAAGAATCGACTGCTAAACATATATGCGACTGATACGTTGTGTGTAAATGTTGTCAATAACAGTATCTTTGTGCTGTATAATCTGATGGTTGATTATGTGATCTGCAGAAATAAAAAAATAAGTTAAAAGAAGGATGGCATTATTATTGTTTTTGAATGCAGTGGTACAAATGCTGTGGTTCAAACTTATCAGAAATTGTGGTTATTGTTTGTTTTTTTTAAGCTGTGCATTAGACAAAAACTTGTACTAGCAGTATACTTAAAGATGTGGAAATCTTGTGTCCCACATTCATGATGATCACAGGATGAGGAAGAGGACTTGGTGGTTATATGAGGTAACCTGCAAAGAGGAGGAAAACAATGGTACACGGTTTAAGCAGGACTACATGGGAGGGACTGCAGCTGTGCTGGTTTTCAGCAAAACTGTTGTAGGCACAAGGGCATTTTAGATCTATATGTCATACAACTGTTCGCCAACGCCATTTATTAACAGATTATGTTTTGTTTGCTTATTTAACCAGTTAATTTGCTCTGCCAACACATATCCTTCTTCGAACTAACTAAACGCGACTGTAATTAAAAATCGTGAAAGTAGTTTTAAATTCTTACCAGTTCTAATTAACAAAATGGTGAGGAGAAGAAAACCACAAGTTTCTCTTTAGTTCCCCCGTTTTTTTGAATATCGCCTATGTTAATTTCCGGGTCCGGGACTGAAACCCAAACAGCGTTAATGGACACACACAAGTAGTGCCCTTGATTAGAGGTTATAGAAGGATTTGGGATTCAGCCTCTCACAGTCCAAGCAGTGATGAGAAGTTTGGATCATTTTAGTGACTCGGTTCTTTGAATCGCGTTCATCAAAATTAACTAAATGACTCATTAAAAGATTCATTCATTTCGTTGTTTTGTTCGGAAATAAAATTAAATGTTACATTTTCAATAAACAGACCCCCAACACGTCTACATACACACATTTTGGCTAAAGTTCCAGTAATGAAAATATACAGCTAAGGACATATTTTGATAAACAGAATGAGCAGCTCACCTCTTATATCTTCTGGTCCGAATTGTTCAGGGTTTTATTGGTCACGTGACTCTCTGAGCTATGCAGTGCGGTCAGGAAACAGAATTGAGCGATTCTTCTCATGAGTCTTCTAGTTCGAGTCGTTCGTTCTTTTGAATCTATTGTACTGCATAGCGTCTATGGGAGTCATGTGACAAAATAACAAACGATTCAAACCAAAAGACTTGAGAGGTAACTACGTACTCATTTCTATTTCCTGTACATAAAATGCGGAGATTTTCTGATGCTTTGTGCATCCGCGCCCACTAGAAAATGAACGAATCACTCTCTGAGACTATCTTCTGAGTCACGTTAAAGACTCGTTCAGAAAGAACGAATCATTCATGAACGACCCATCACTACAGATTAGGCTAATTGGAAAGTGAACCTTGTCTCCATCTGCACCCTGGAGCCAGTTTTCTTCAAGGAGTTCTCTCTATATAAGTGCATGTTGTGTGCTTCCTAAATTACTGTATGTCCAATCAGGTGTACAGTATTTGCCGCAGGTGGACTCCAGTCAAGTTCTAGAGACGTCTCAAGATAATCAAAGCAAACAGAACACACCTGGGCTAAGTATGCGGCGCCTTAGCCAAGGGTCTGAATACTTAAAATTAGAGTGGCTTTTAATACAGTAGATTTGCAAGAAAATAAATAAATAAAAGACCCCCCCCCCCAAATCATGATTAAATCTATAATACAAAAAGAGTGAAAGGTGTTTAAATACTTTCCAAAGCTACTGTCGATCATTTGGTGTCACTGATTGACAAAATGTAAAAATAAAATAAAATAATAAAAATACACAATTGCACCTGTGATTTATATTCATTTAGCAGATGCCCTCATCCAGAGCAACTTACATTTTCATCTTATTGTACATCTGAGCAGTTGAGGGTCTTGCTCAAGGGGCCAACACGGACAACATGGTGGTTGTGGGATTGGAACCTTGGACCTGGCAAACCGTAGTCCAATGCCTTAACCACTGAGCTACCCCTGTCTTAATATCCTAAACATGTTAAGTCAATAATGAGCTCCTGGGTTAATGCCATGTTTCCTTTGAATCAAAAGGCATTTTATTTGGAAAAGTCTGATCGAAGTTCATATTGTTAGTAGAGATGTGTCCGTAACATTGGTTGAAAAAGCCCAAATGTACACACAAGGCAATTTACTCTGTGACTGAAAGGTCTGTCACTGAAAGGCTGCAGCCTCAGCTAAGGCCTCACTTCTTCATACCAATCTGTGTATTATTCTTGTACCTGCTTCTGCAAATACCCAACAATCCACCATGAAAAATGAAACTATGTTAATTTTTTTAATTTTTAGCCCTACTACAAAGTGTTAAAGTTAAACCAGGACATTGGAGCATGCAGAATAACAATTATATAGAGAAATAAAGGTAGTTTTCAACGCTAATAACTGTGTTCTGTTATTTTGCATAATCAAATGTCCTGGTTTGACTTGAACACCTAATGCATTTAACCCAGCGTTTCACTAGTGACACATGAGCCATGTCACCGTAAGAGGGATGTGGCAATAACTCCCAGCCAAGTTCCTGTAATGTACAAGTGCTGTTTGGGATTGATTGTGTGTAGAGTTCCCACCTACGTACAGTTGTGTCTTTTCCTCAAGTTGGTGACAAGTTATCTGACGGTTCTCAAGGATCAGGGGTTCCACTCACTGAATGTTCTTGGGAACAACTACAGTTTGTTCTCCGAGCCACCTGTTTGATCACAAGTCCCAGTTTGACTTGAACGTCCCTCATAGGCCACTGATGAAGCTGAGGACTATCTCAAGAATATCTAAAGAAACACTTTTAGTAATGAAACTGTATAAAGAACGGCACATTATGAGCAACGGAAAGGTGAAGAACACCGTAATACTAATACAATCACTGGAAAATATGGTTTCCTTTATTTTATATTATATAGAATCATTTTGTATACTTCAGTGTTGTAATAGAATCTGAAAATGGATTTCAGTGCTTACTAGTCGTGTAAACTTTTGTTTTAAGGCTATGTGCTTGTTCCTAGCTTTTTTCTCTCTTTGTCTCTCTTCTTGTTCTTCATTCACCCAGAGGGAGCGTGTACGAGACCAGTGCAGGAACTAACACGAGGGCCGATGCATATTTCTCTTTAATCATCAGTACACTGATGCTTTTATTCTCTCTCTAGCTCTTTCTCTTTACACCAGCAACATGATCAGTCACAGGAGATCAAAGCCCATCCCTCTAACAGGATTATGGGTTAGAGGAAAGGAAGGAGGAGAATATCTGTTTTAAAGGAGAAAAGCAAGGAGACAAGTGGGAGGTCAGAGACTGAAGGATGGAGAAAATAATATAATGAGCCACACAGGTAAGGGGAATGATCGGAAGAAAGAGGAACTTCTATACACGAAATGTACTTTTCAATATATGTAGATACGTGTTCCTAATGGCATGCACACCTTCCAGCTACCTTTTCTCAAAAGGGATGAAGAAATGGTGATGATTATGAATTCTCAATGCACACTGATGAATGGTGACTAATGACCGAGTGAATATGGCTGATGAACTCCACCTGTGTGTCATTATGTAAGAATGTGAAATCTGACTATGGTGAAGGTTTAGGTTGCTCGACATGGTTTTAGATTTAGTGGATAAAAAAAACAACAAAGGCCTAGTTACATACAGTGAAATGCATATAGATTGTGCTATGCTTGAAAACTTAGTTGAACTGACCGTGAAAAAAGTGATTCAAGAGGGTACTGATCTGAGCCATTTTAACCAAAAAGTATGGAGATACAGTAAGATAATCGGAGAGAGTATGATAGTGATGAACACACTCATATTTAAGAACGATATGTCTTGTAAAACTCAATCCTGCATTCTTCCCAAAGAGCGTTAAGAAATGTCTTTGAATTGGCTACGCTGTGTGAGTAATGTTCTTTATGGTCAGATTCACACAATTGACATAAATATTACAATATTTAATAATAATGATGACTATAAAAAACAACTAATTATTCCAGCTGAGAATGGAGGGATTTCAACTTTTAAACAGCGCACTCATATTTCAACAGTGCATTACATATTGCAATTATGGAGTTTCGTTTCTGTAGATAAAGAAAAGAAAAAAAAATCAATAAATTGCAGTAAACAACCTTTACATCTAAACATTTCACATGCATCCCCTTTTTCATGCTACATAACAAAGCAATTACTTTTTCAAAAATAGACTCAGAAACTTTCAGATCGAGTCTGTAATGGCTTTTGTAATTTCCACGGATTTTTAACGTAAAAACGTGTGTTAAATGTTGCCTATCAGAAAGCTATTACTTCTCTCAAACTTATTAATTCTCTCAGCAGGAAATACATTTCTATGCTTAGGGAGTGAAATGTATCACGGTTCAAGCTCTTACACACTAAAATGGGGAAAGACGGCACAACTACCGTATATCCATGCAGATTCATAAGCGTACCTGTGGGGAAGGAGGCACGCGAGAGAGAGAAATCCAGCTTTCAATGTCACTGCCTTTTGCCTTCCTGTGCTCTTTCCTTTGAGCCTGGTGGTCCAGATGGCATAAACTCACTATGCTCCGCTGGGTCATCAGACCGCCCAGAGGGACAGCAACCATCTGCCCAGTGCTTTCCCCAACCACACTCAACCTTTGACCTGAAACACAGCACAAACAGTAGAAACCATTGGACTAGAACTTCTCATTCCAGCTCTTACTTCCTGAGATTTGCATCTCCAAAGAATATTCATACAGTAGTAGTCATGGCTCATAGATTATTCATGGCTTTACCTTTAATTTTACTACAGGAGCATTTCATAAATTGCATATCCCATATGATCAAACCAAGTTTGAGTTTGAGATGGATGGGCTACAGTGATGCAGTTCAGAACTAAAACTTCTTGATGCGCCAGTTGGTAATGTTGTGCAGTATGACCGCCATATATCATTTGGATGGATGATGCATGCTTAATTTATCTTCTTTTCGTTTAAATGATTTTTGGGACAGCAATGAGAATTGTTTTAGGACTTCCTCTACAGGACATACACTTAAACACTTTAAACCCTTTTGGGTTTTGCCACATTGCCAGTACATCACAAGAATATAGAAAAATCATTTTCTGACTGATCACTGATCTCAAATTATTTTTCCTACCAACATTTTCCCCCATTGCTCTGTGAAACTGAAAGGAATTGTTTACACTTACAAAACGCCAAAGAGGCTATAACCATCCTCCACTGTCTCCAAAAGCTCATGAAGCCCCCCAGTTAGGAAACCTGAGAGCTATTTGTCATAATCACTTTTCAGCCCACCTCTCTTGGGCTTTCCAGCAGACAGAAGTGCTCTTGCTGGGCCTCCTGCTGGGAATGGGACACCCACCTGGGAGAAAACCT
>JAQQZT010000006.1:15750683-15771613 GCA_030068275.1 Clarias platycephalus | reverse complement strand
TCCCAACTTTTTTGGAATCCGGTATGTAGAAAAATAAAAAGCAAACAATGACACTGATTTTATTTGATGCTACAACAAAAAGGAAAAATGTTGGTTAGAAGAGACAGATGAAGGAGGGAGTGGTGGAGGGCACAGGTCTGTGATGCACTTCGGTGCATACACACTGATTATTCATTACCTGTGCTACTTGTATTTAACCAGGAATGAAGGATGAACACAGAATATTGTGAGTAGAGCTAAGTGTGCAGTGCATCAGTGGACGAGCTGAGCAGGGGACCATTTGTTCTCCCTCTCTCACCTGGGAAAGAGGTTCGATGGGATCCAGAGCCTCAGGGGCATCCAGAGGCACAGAGGAAAAAGTGGAAGAAAAGACGGGCTCCTACAGCACGCAGGAAGAATTGAAGGAAGTGACAGGACGGGGACAAACAAGAGAACAGAGAAATGTAAAAGAAAATAGGAAGAAAAGCAAAGAAAGCAGAGATCTGGTCTAACAAAAAGACTATTTATATACATGCTGTACACATTGACCCGAGATACAGAGTCCAAAAACTCCTTGTCTAAAAGCTCTTTAGTTAAACGCATTGTACTTGCATGCTATTGCCATGAATCCTTCAGTCATAATAAGATTTCATCAACTTTGCCATAATAAAGGCAAGGTAACAAGTGGATTAATATCATACATATGTAGAATTATTGTTACTCTACCTAAACTTAATAATTTAACAGATACTGTACAGGCATTTTTCTCATCCAGTGAGATCTATCTATCTATCCATCTGTTTTATCTGTATTTCTGGTTATTTACAGTGACACTGATTGGGACAGATGAGCATGTTTTTGTCTAATGTTAGGGAAGCAGGACTTTTATAATGAACATTGAATGCAAAGAAAAACAAGAACATTAATGCGACAATCTTGCCCTAAACTGTAGCAAAGTATCTTTGCTACAGTATAATGTGATCTGTTCAACCTGTAAGCTTGTAAGTAAGATTGTACAGTAAAAGTTGAACCTCCAACTCTTACAACCTGATATTAGTCTTAAAAAAACAGACTAACGTTACATACACTGTGTGGCCAAAAAGGTGGCTGCTTCATAAGGGTCAAATTGTTGGTCTGCATCAAGAAAAGAAAACAACGAAGCAGACGTGAAATGACTGGATTTGGGTGAACAACTGTCGAGTTATCAAAAACCTGGAAGGATCTTGCAGAACCTCCAACTCCGTCAAATATGATTATTAAACATTTGATAGCATTTCTACACACAACCTGACATGGAATCATGTGAAGTCAGCTGATGACCTGAATCACCATCTTCCCTGATGGCACAGGCATATGATAGAAATACTATTTTACATTTTGAATCCTATGAGCATCACTTTCACACATCAGTGATGGCTGATGAATGAAATCAGTCAATGAGGTTTTTTGGCCAGGCAGTGTCCATATACACACAGATAACATCTATCATTTTTTTTTACAGAACATCTAATTACAGACAAACAATGATGCAGTAGATTAATGAAACAGCAGCTCCATTAATGAGCGGACCAAGTGGAAAACCATTCAGGGTTGTCTTCATTGTAGCATAGTGAGAAACACAGAAGAAACAGTAAATCCACCACCACAAGCAATGCAACGGAATCATCACAAGTCAGCATAACACCAATGCAAAAATATCACCACACCACACCCAGCACCGAGAGATGAAACACACACACACACACACACACTCCACCAGGCATGTACACCAAAGACCGGGTCAGTGAGCAGTCTTACCCAGAGCTGATCAGAGACTGCAAACTCATCTATCATTCCATTGCCCTGGAGGAAGGCACAATACATCTTAGGGTACTCATGAGGGTTCTTTACTTGTCCTTCTGTGGGAACTCGAAAAGGCTGTGCTTTTTTGAAAGCCCAGAACGCTTATTTCCCCAGCAAACCCTTAAAAAAACAATCCTTTTAAAGAACCAATTTTTTTTAGGACTTGAATATATTGGACTTGAAGACATTTTCATATGAACAAAAGGTATATTATGAGAAATAAATTAGAATTTAAATTAAAATTGTACTATTTTACAAGAGTAGACGTACAGCAAGTCGCTAGAAATGAGGAAAAACTGAACACCGGGAAGAAGAAGAAAAAAAAAAAAAAAAAAAAACTGTCCAGTGAACTACAACTTGTCACAGTGACTCTTATTCTGTATATCGTACAGAACTTTTCTATCTACAGTAAAAGCTCTCTCTGGATTTTTGACCAATATCTGCTCACCACCTTTTAGTGTTAAAAAGCAAAATGGAGGACACAAATGGTGTTATTTTTAATGGTGCGTGGTATTAAACTAAACAACAGAATGTATCAAGTAAACTACTGTAGATCCAGTGATCTAGAAATCCCACAAGGACATCCTTTAGGAAGGATATAAAAAGAATTCACATTCACATTACACATGAGGAAACAATCGTGCACCATGGAAGAAAAAAATCGGGAGGGGACAGCCAAAGAAAAAATAATGATTCTTCATTAGTAACTTTATTAAAAACAAATCTGCGAATGTGACATTACGTTATTAGCTAATCTAAATAACAGGACGTTTTACAAACAGTATCAGATGGTGAAAAAGATAACATTGGACTGTGAATCTCATAATTGTGTAGAATTTGATGTGGATAACTTTTAAAATGCATTTTCTTTTGATGTTTGAACTGGGAAATACTGTACATGGTTAACCGACAAACAGCAAGTATTTTTGCAGAATATGATTTAAGTGCGTTTACACTTCATGGGGGACCCACACATGGAAAAAGTAATCCGTAAAACCTTTGACTTTGTCTAGTAAAAAGTTAAAGGTACAAGTTTACCTTCTTTTTAAAGGTCTGCTCGACCTCCCAGAGCTGAGCATGTCTCTCTGAAACGGCCACTTGGACAACATCCTGCTTCTTATTGATCCTGTTTCTCCAGTCTTCCTCACCACTCTTCCTCAGCAGAGCCAGCCTGCTCATACACACAAACGCACACAAATGGTTACAACAAATACTGGTGTAAAACCAAAACTGTTTTTAGGTGAACAGAACAATGAAAAAAATTATAATAATAAAATCATTTTACTGTACATTGACTTAAATGCATGGCTACTCTATAACAGCATGATAACGTTTTGATTTTCCTTTTTCCCTCTATGATGTCCGATTGAGCTTCATCTCCTGATTCTGACATTACTGGTACTGGGGATTAGACTGGTGCCATTGGTGTCAGCAGACTTAAGCGGGCTTTAAGCTACAGTACAGTAAATGCAGCCACAATGGCACATCAGAAAGTGTATTTAGATAAGATCGGTGAACGTATTTCAATAGTTTTACAGACTAGTGAGCCATAAGACTTTTGAAACAATTACGGAGTGGGGTCTGTTTTCTGTATACATATGGAAATGTAATATACAGTATATGTATTTAAAAATGAACCATATATGAAAGTGGTCTTTTTAATATATATGGGACACTTACAGCATGTAGTATACATACTGTATGTACAAACGCATTGTCTATCAACCCATCTATCCGTCTGTCTTGTTTCCCTATAATTAAATGCATGATGCATGTATCACAATTTTGACATTTAGGCGGCAAACGTACATCATATATCCAAATTGACATTACATGTACTGTATATGTTTTTAACATGCATGACAATGTATGCAACATACAGTAAACTTCATCTACTGTACCGATCTGAAAGAATGCTTCCGCAATGACTTATCACAGTCACACAGGACAGGATAAAAAAAGAAAAAAAGAAAAAAGGATGCAGCTTGGAAAGAAATAGAACTAGAATGAATGCCGGCTTACAGCACTTTGTTTACCGAGTCTATTTACTATTATGACAATATGAAACTACTGTATTTCATGCTTTCCAGTTAAAGAGCTACAAATGTGCTGCCTCGCTGTGCATAATAAAACATAATTTGCAGCTTGTTAAATTTGCTCAGATAGCATTTGTATGCATGATCAGCTCGATACAATCCAGTGCACAAACCATTAATAAAACAATAAACTCCCCAGAATTTAAAGCACACCATGGCACAAAGAATTCTACACCAGTTCTATTACACAGGCAAAGATGTGATGTATATAAAAAGGAGAGTAGTTCATTAATAGACTCTACATATTGTTTTATATTCAGCCATAATATTTACTTTGTAACTCGAGCATTTTATATCATTAAAGACATGCTAATCATTTGCTTATCGTTACTGCTGCACAAAGCACTTTGTCACACAATCTGATCGCAATATTTGGATGAATGGACCTACAGTATACTTCATTGAATAATGACGCCAAGAGCTCAGACAGATCACTTTCTCGATCATTATGTGCAAATGTGTGTTGAGTCCTTACATAACGTGAAACTTTAAAACTGTTGAAAATTACTGTAGATTTCTGATGGATTACACACACTTTGTAACATCAAAGAAATCAATCATCAGTGAAACCACCGTGCTTGTTTTTTTGTCGCTTAATTTCTCTCGTCATCAGTCATCAGACATGCGACACCCTCTCCGATTTGCCCAAAAAGCACATATTTCGGTCACACACATGCTCAGATAAACAGCAGTTAGCCTGCGTTATTTGCTAACATCCTCAGGGTAAGATACTGGTGTGTTTGTCTCTACCAGACTGCCTTAGTTTACGATGTCCTGGAAGCTTCGACATCCTGTAAACAGTCAAGTTATCATTCTACGACTGATCAACACTCGCGGTCTTGAGACGCAGCCTTATATAGAAATGCCAAAGTGTCCTGGTTTCTGTAACGTCTTATTAGTGCACAATTCAGCGTTTCTATTAAATGGAAACAGAATTCCCTTCACTATCCTTAACAATAATATGATTCATTTACTTACATAATACTCTGTGTATGTATCTAAAACATTTTAACTAATGCATGTACTGCTCACACACACGTACTGTACGTTGCATCCAAAATACCAAAGACTCATGAAGACAAGATTGTTTAAACGATTGACTCTCTAATCATGTGTGTGTGTGTGTGTGTGTGTGTGTGTGTGTGTGTGTGCGCGCGTGTGCGTGTGTGCGTGCGTGAGCACTCACCTCTCTTTGATGGACATCTGCCTCGCCGACATGATGTCTGAAATCTCCTCTGCCTCTTCTGAGTCTAGTTCTCTCTCTCTGCTCCTCTTCCTGTCCTCGGACACGGCCTCTCTGCCAGACTCCAGCAACTGCTGAGTGTGTGTGTGCTGCGGGAGAGAAGTGCTCCCGTTCAAGGCTTGAGATGCAGTCGGCGCTGCTGCTGAAACAGCCTGCTCAGGAAGACCTGTTGCAGAGTAAACACACACACACAGACACGCATATATGAATACAGGAAGCCGGTAGGACAACCCCAGTTCAGTGACGGAGAGCGACTAGACAGGAATGGGTGTGTGGTTTGACAGACACCGTCTTGTCTTATCGCTAATAGATTATCATACAATCCGAGCTAAAGTAAAAGTGCCTTAGTGAATTTACATAAAAGTAATTCTAAGTGAGGGAGATGCAAATGTTTTTATATTCATACAGGAAGTGTGCAGAACCACAAGCTTGTGTGGGAAACGGCACTGACACAGCAGGAAGTGCGTTTCTTTCTCCGTTACATTTTCAAACATAGGGTTAAAAAAATATATATTTTGAGCCTGACTAAATGTGATAGTATTATCAATTGATGAAGACTCAATTTCTCTGGCTTTCAATTTCACAGCATGTTAGTGCCAAGACCATCCAGTCATTAATATTCATAAAAAAGGTTCACATAAATCGACGACTACTGCTCTTAAAGGATCGTTAGTTTTCGCGGTTACGTTCAGAAATACAGCTGCGTCTAGACATCATCTTGTGTAATCCCAAATTGCACCACAAGTGATGAGCAACCAACAGTTTCTAGTCTGATTCATACTGTTCGGCTCTCTACTCTTCTCTAAGGGCAGATACTTCATTTTCATCCTTCTGCAATCAGTGAGCGACTTTATCATGTCAGGGTGGAGGATTCCAAGTCTGTCCAAACCAGGGCACCACATATCCACTCCTTCTCACCTAATGACGATTTACTATGGACTCTCACTTCGTCTATACCGCTCTATCCTGTATTCAGGGTCACGGGGTGCCTGTAGTCTATCCCAGGAGACTTAAGACACAAGGCGTGGTACACCGTGGACAGTGTGCCAATCCTTCGCAGGGCACACACACATACACATCACTCATTCACACACACTACGGGCAATTTGGGAACCCCAATTAACCTAATCTGCAGGTCTTTGGACTGTGGGAGGAAACCGAAGTACCCGGAGGAAACCCACCTAGCATGGGGATAACATGCAAACTCCATGCACACAGAGATGGGAATCGAACCTGGACGGGAATCGAACCCTGGTTAACTGCTTCTTAAATGCTTTGAAGTAATTTCATCCTAACACACAGTACCAGGATGGAGAGGAGCAATGCTGCAAGAAGCTTTAGTTTGTACTAAAGTACCTCAATAAGTGTGTGACTCACTACTGTGAAATTGGCTACCTAAAGCTCGATGAATGATCAATAAAACACATCAAGATATTTAGATGCCATCTTTCAAATCAGTGTTTTGTATGTTGCTGCTGTTTCAAAGCTGCACAGGAAAATGCTGCTTAACCACATCAACCACACAAGGTACAGATTTCATGTTTCGTCAGTGTCGCTTTACCTCCTTGTCATGTAAAAATGCTAAAAAATAAATAAATAAAGTCCCATCAAAGAAGACAACCCTACCCATGATTGCTGATCTTGTCCTCTGATGTCCATCTGTCTCCTGGAACTCATGTGAGGTCACTACCTCTCCGTCTGGCTGAGAGAGTGGTTTCCTCATTCCTACACCCAGGCCGGACTCCTCTCTCTCGGCGGCGGGCAGCTCTTTGCGTTCATTATAGCTGTTGGACACACTAGATTGGGCCAGATGAATATCGCCAGCATGGACGGTGGAAACCGTGGTAGGTTTTACGACAGATGAGAAGGGGGGGAAATGAGAGCTAGCCCCAAGCTGCAGGAAAACAAGAAATAAGCAGAATTAAAAAGTCAGGTGAGGAGCACAGGGGCGAATCATACAAAGGAAAGTCAGAAGTGAAGAGTCTTGGTAACTGCAAGTCTTAGCACAAGAACACAGATGCACATGTTCAGTCCCGAATAACACACAGTGCAAAAGAGACATGCTTATAGGTTTTTCTTATAACTTGCATACAAAAAAAAAAATCTTTAAACACCAACAGTGGCTTTTGAATCAACACATAAGAAAAAAAAAAAAGAAATTCCAAACAGACTCGTGTGACATTCTAGCAAACAGAATTCCAAGACAACTCCCCCAAACAAAGCGCAATTCATCACCACAACACGGACCTTAAAAACAACACACATTTAGATCATTAAACAGATGCAGAGTGCCATACCGACCCATACGGCGGCTTTCGATTACATATAACTAGCACAATATGGGACAGTGACTCATAGCGTGATACTGAAGCACGACAGCACACTACAAGCCTATGGTTTTACTGCAAGCTGAGTAAAACTGAAGCAGACGACCCACAGATCACCACACTGCTCTCTCACATAGTCCAGATCACTAAGTCCGTCTGAGAGCCACATCTCCTCCTCATAAAAATCAGAGTCTGAGCCGTCCTGCACCAAAGAGAACCGTCAAGCACAACTCGTATATATACACATATGTGCATGCAGAGAGAGAGAGAGAGAGAGAGAGAGAGAGAGAGAGAGACACAGAGAGAGAGTCATATTAGGAGGTACAGTGGCATAAACGATACACTGATTCATTTTTTGCAACTGTATTATGGACTGAATTTATGTTCATGTGTCACGCCATAGTCCGGAAACCGGAAAAATGAGCATAAGTAAGAATCTTCTACAAAATTTTCCATAGTACCTGGTGCTCCAGGGATATCGCAAAAAAACTAATGCATAAGTACAAGAATATTTTACATTATATGGCCAAAGTCCATATATGGACACCTGTCCATCACAACCATATGTAGTGTTGTCACAAACCCTAAAGCAAATAATAGTATAGCATTTTTTGCGTGCTATAGCATTAAGCCTTCCCTTCATTGCAACTAAGATACCCAAACCTGTTCTAGTCTAGCAAAGCACAAAGACATGGTTTGCCAAGATTGAAATTGAAGATCATTTAGGATCATTATCTAGAACATTAGCTGCACCCTTGACATCAGTGCTGAACCTCACTAATTCTCACACGACTAAAAGTAAAAAAAAAAAAAGAAAGTAAATCCCTCCGTAGCCATGGACCAGGACCCAGTGGAAAGTCGTCCCAGAAGAGTAGTGGTTATTATACTAGCAAATGAAGAGTAGATCAGGAAAGCAATGTTTAAAAACGTATATGGATGTGATGGGCGTCCACAAAACTCTGAGTATATGCTTTAAGGGTTTTGGTGGAGTAGATCATCTAAAATATTTCCAACATTAATAGAAGCGGCTTTACCATATAATATTGAAAACAAGTTGGCCAAAACTTTTATACACCTTTTAGATCCAATTGTGTTAAAATGGAAAAAAAATAAAAATTCTCTGTACCTGCTCTACCACTCCAGGTATGATAGGCTGGGTCTGGTAACGGGCATTACTGCGCCGGGTGCGTGGGTCCTTGTGGCGGACGGGGTTGACACCGGACTGCTGGGTGAGTTTGTTAAAGATGGCCATTTTCTCTGCCAGGCTGAGAGAGGACAGGTCAGGCTCTTCCTGGCCTCCTTCAGCATGGCGAGCCTTTTCCACCTCCGCGGTCTCCTGCAGCAACTGGGCCTCTCGTGCCTGCTCCCTCACCACAGAGCTGAGAAAAGAATTACAGCACCGGAAAGAGGTGATGGGGAACAGGGAACAAGACAGACGGATATAAAACCGCATATTATTGAAAGCCTGGACATTTCACAAATATTAATGGTTTTTCTATCCCTTTATTTCTCAAGTCAGCTAACTGGAGACCATCTAGAACATTAGTACTGAACTTAAATGATTCATGCATGCATTGACTGTGGAGGAACCAAAACATTAAAGTGTTAAGCCAGTACAGACAGTTAAATGTCATATGACAACAACAAAGCATCAATCGTTCTTCAGGAAAAAAAAAAAAAAAAACTTTTTAAAATCAGGACAGTCTGCGTTCACAACTGGGTTCTGTTTACGGACGAAACGGAATGAATGCCAGCTGTTACAGACAGAGTAACTGAATAAGCTGCAATGACAGATGTTGAGTGTAGCAGAGATGTTTGTAATGTCACAGCACAAACATGCAGGCCTTCTGAGAGCTTGAGGAAGTATGTGGTTAATAAAGTGGTGTTTTAGACATTTTAGCAGCACAGAGACCAATCTTGAGGATGCGTTCATTTCATTACATGTCACAGCACATCTTATTAAAAAGATATGATAAGATCTGAACCATTTCACAAATCTTTTCGATTCCGTCTCTTTTTATATTAAATTTTCAATTCAGTTTTATTTGTCATGTTTATATGGTATTATAGCCGCCTCTGAAGTCTTCTTAGGATAAAAGTAAAACACAACTCAGAAACTTGAAACTGATAGCCATCAGTAACACTACTACAATAACTTAAAATAATTATGTTATAATAATAATTATTATTATTATTATTATTGTGAATGAAATATTTGCTATAAACCTATTATTAAGACTGAATATTAAAATGAGCGATGATGAATCGCCTTAGTTGCTGTACTAGGATAGGTAGTCAATAGCGTTTTGTGCAAAAATACACAAGGTTGAGGAGGAAAAAAAAATAAAAACAGAAAAATGCTAGAAGAAGCAGCCCTCAATATTTCTTTTCCCAGAAGCAATATTATCCACATGGAATTTGGTCAAAATATGTTTATAACATCAGTTTTTATTATTTATTTTTTTTGCCTTTCAGGATCATATGCGTTACGTTACTAATGAGGCCTCTGCTACTTTTTAACTAGCAGGGTACAACTTTGACACTTCTTCACTAGTCCACATGAGGGAGCACTACTCCTTAACACTGTTCACATCGTGTAGGTAAAAATAACACAACTCAACAACGTCTTTTGTTGCACCCAGACCTCAAGGTTGTCTAGGTCACATTACAGAGCATGTGTTAACCAGTGTGTGATCTACATGCTTAATCTGCTGACATTTAGACACCATTAGCATCCATCAGTGACCATGCATCTTTTACACACACATGCGCACAAGCTTGTGTGTATATGTGTGTGTATATGAGCATAAGGAAAAACTCCTGGGTACCTGTGTTGGGCGACTGTGCTGTTGACTATAGTGGGACTAGGAACACGTGTTACTGAAGAATGAACAGACACAGTCTGTGACAAGGGACCAGGGGAACTTCAAGCAACAAGAGGAAACAGGGTAAAGAAATAAAGAAAGGAGGAAAGAGACAGAAATCAGAGATGTTGTTGTTGTTTTTTAAACAGAGATGTGACTGGTAGATTTGCCCAAATGCCACAGTCTGGAATTATGTCACAGCATAGACGTACAGGCCATTGTGGGGTCATTTACAATAAGAGTTAATTTAAATAATTACCTGGCCTAGCTAATGCATTGCTTGATAAAGGGGAAATAGACATTCCAAATTTTCAAAACTAACATTTAAAAAAAAAAATTGCCATTGGATGCACTTTTATAGGAACAGCTGTGCTACTGCACTGCTCAGTCAATCATGTTTAACTGAATACAATGCATAATAAATCACACAGATACAGGAGTTTGAGTTAACTTTAAAGATCAGAATGGAAAAAAAAATCTGAGCTCGGTGAAATGACCACGGCATGAACATTGTGCCAGAAGGACTGGCCTGAGCATTCCAGAATTTGCTAATCTTCTGGGATCTTGAAGTCCCCGAAAAACCTCCGCTGGTCCTTTTCCAACTGTCCAGTTTTGGTCAGCTTGTGCCTACTGTAGCATCATTTCCTGTTCTTCATTGTCAGGAATGGATCCCTTTGTGGTCTGCTATTATTGTCATTCATCAAGTTTAATGGCATGTTTTACATTCTAAGATGCTTTTCTTGTTCTGTGTAACCTTTAGAGACTATTGTGCATATGAATCCCATGAGAAAAACTAAAATACTCAAACCAGTCCTTCTGGCACCAACAACCATGGCACAGTCAAAGTCACAGAGATCTCATTATTCTCCATTCTTATGCTTAATGTGAAAATTAGCTAAAGCCCTAGGCATAAAAGGATGAGTGTATGTTCATGTTTGTCCTCTTACGTGGCAGCAATGACAACTTCCTCTGAAGTGACTGGCTGGGTTCGGTAACGGTCCTGACATCTTCTCATTCTGCGTGCTAAAGCAGCATTTTGGTTTTGTGCCTTTAAAGCTGCAACATCCACACTTTTCTCCAGCTCCTGAAGCACAGCACAATTACCACATTAAAAATGAAAGAGAAATTCCTTCCCATTGCTTGTAAAACATATAACTTGCATGTTAAAAAAAAAAAAAAATGAAATTGCACTGGTGATTGTGTGTGCAGCTGGCAGACTGAGTAGCGCTACAAAAATGTGTACATACTTTCGAGCATACCAACACACAAAAACAGACAGATGCACACATACCCTGAAGAGAGAGCGTTTGGCAGCAACACTCATCTTTGCTCTCTCATCCAACTTCTCCTCATCCACTGGGGAAAAGGAGAGAGAATGACCAAGAGAGAAAAAGAGAGAAATCGGATTGGAAGGAATATTCGTGAGAACAGGCTTTTCAAAGCAAATACTTCACAGAGGCAACAGAAAAAGTGCACACATGGTGAAAAGATTTCAGGCACAGAGAAACACATTCCTGCTTTTCACTCTCGAACCAATTACAGGCAAATTATTCCTGTTGTCAACAAGTGGAGGCCTTCTAATCAGGTCACTGGCCATAACCAGCTGTTAGGAGGCTGCAGGCTACTGCAACTTAATTTGGACAAGATCTCGAGCCAGCAGGTGGGATGATACTGTAGTTCTGACATCATCTGTGAAGAATGGTTATCTGACACAGCCTCAAGCTACAGTATGGGTAGGAACATTTGTTCGGCTACCACGCTGCAGCATCAGCTTGCGTGCTGCAGTTCAGCAGCATACGAGCATTCTCACTTCTCTGGTCTATACATTTATTCCAGAGGCGATGTTTTCTAAAATATCTATTAAACACAAAGAGCACTATTAGGAAATACCAGTAGTTAACACCTAGCATGACCCAACTGCTGTCTGACATCCATCCAAGCTCTTTTGCTTTCTTGTCCATCTCTACACCAGTTTCAGCATTTATAACCTTATTGAACTCCATTTCTGAGATCACTTGATGTCTTGAGCCTACCCCTTCCCCTATAGTCAGCAAACAGTTTTAACTTTGGTAACATTAGTACCCCCCACCCCCCTCCCTTTACGGCACCCCTGATTGTAAATTTGAAATAAAAGCAGCTTTCTTCACCCCAGATGCCCTTTGTAATTAGGTTACATCATGCTCTCACTGTCATAAAATGCATGTAATCACTTGCAAACTGAGGAATAAAATACAGCGTTTTTTTTTGTCATACAACAGTTATTCCAATTTAATTAAAAACAATACCTTCAATGAGTTGTGGTTCTGGAATCAGGCAACACCTGTGGAGAGTACAAAACACAATCTTAGGACATCCAAACCACCCTCCCCAAAAAAATCGAAGCCATCTAGGTGAAGCAAGCGAATGAGTTAATCAATAAAAGGCAAGAAGGCAGAATCATTAACAGCAACAATTCACTGTGTAAGTGGTCAAGTGAGCAATCAGCAAACTGCCACAGAGGGACAGAGAAGGAGAGGATGATTAAAAGCAGCGAGAGCTGTTAAGCAAATCAAACTTTATTTTAACCAGAAAACCCACAAATAACACACTAGAGTACCAGAATGGTTTTCCTTAAAAAGCATTAGATTAAGTGTTGATACAAAGCTGATCAGTACATGTGTCTTCAATTTAATAACGTGCTTCCTGTGTGACTGGTGAGGAAAAATATTATTATTGGGAACTAGCAGCTAAAAAACCCAGCAAGCCAATCTGCTGTTCACAGGACAGCTCTCTCACTCAATATAATTTAAGTAAGTTGTACAGATCACATTTGAGCACAACATTCCTTATTGATCATGCACGATCAGTTCTTTCATCCACCCCACCTATCGGACTCCTGCCACTCGGCGGACGTGACTGGCTGAGTTCTAAACCTCTCGGAAGTCTTTCTAGTCTCTTTTTCATCAGGTGATGTGTATCGCTGAGGGCGGCGGGAAGCTCTGCCGCCACCACGCCCACTTCTCCAGGGCACATCAGTAGGTGCAGGAATGTGCTCTGCCCTACCACAACAGGATAAAGTAAGCAAAGAGCCACACTGGAAAAATCACATTAGTGCAGGATCAAGAGATCCAGAAAAGACTAAAACAAATGAAACACAGGCTAAATAATTAATAGGGCACTCATCGTTCTGGCAGCGGGAAAACTAGAAGAAATTAATGACTCAAGCCACATTGCAAGGCTTTGAGGAGTTGAGAACAATTAGTTAAGATACCATCAACTGTTAGAATTAAAGCAGTTAGAGTAACAAGCGGTTAATTTCAGATTTATTGCAGTCTTCTGTTGTTTAGAGGTTACTCAAAGCCATTTTAGCACTGGTTAGGGTTAGTCCTAGAAGCATAAGATGCATGACAAGTTTAAGGAATCACATACTGTTCAGCTTTTTGGGAGCCTGTTGCATTCTCAAGGTAAGAGTGACGCAACTGGGCTACGGAAACTCGCATGTCGACCGGAGAGTCGTCTCCGACAGCCCTGGCCTCCTGAGGAACAACCGTTCTGCTATGAATGGCTTCCTGGCTGGCAGCTGCAAAAGTGGTTTGAGGTTTTCCAGAGTCTGATATATATTGATTCATTTGTTTGGTTTGATCTGAAGCCCATATACCACTTGACTCTGGAGCAGAATCTTGAATGCTTGAGGGGACATAGCTGGTTCCTTGATGGTTATACCAGCCATTGGGTGCTCTCTCCTGGGCATGCATGGCTCTTGCATACATCTCTTCAGTAGCTTGAAGCCGAGATACATGTTCAGTATGCTCCTCCCTCCGTGACCATCGTCCCTGCCTTCCTTTGGGTTCTCCTACCGGGACTTCCTCTCTGTTTTGTGCAGTGCGTCCCTGGTGGTGTGACTTCAGATTTATAATGTTAGATTTTCCACGGCTGATGTCGTCGACACTTCTCTCTCTCCTTCGGACCTCAGACGGCAAAACCACTTTCCTGTTCGTCAGAAGCCCCTCTGCCATTGCCTGACTACCAGTTTTCCCCATTTTCCCCTCAGCTTCTTGCCAAATCTGGGGGCAATAAGACTCCGAGCCAATGGAGAGGTAGCCATGACATCCAGGATCCTGAGGCTCAGTTAGCTCAGGACGGGAATTGTGCAGTTGGGAAGGATGGTATGGGAAGCTGGATTTTGGATGTTCCTGGCGTGTAGTGGAACTGTGTGTATGACTGCGGTACACGGGGTATTCTGATGGGAAACCAAGCTCTGCGCTCCGGTGTGACGGCCCATCACGAGCCATTCTCTCTCTGACTCTGATTCTTCAGAAGGAGAGACAAAAGGTTAACACACAAGTCACAAAATGAAAGAACCAAAGTAACAAAGTAAAAAAAAAACACTGCTCTCAAGGTAGGCAGTGACGAATTCTTGTTGCCCTTCTTCTGATCTAAATTGCATTATATGTATTAAGGCTTGGCTGGATTTAGATGTAGTCAAACTCTTATCCTGACACTCTATAAGAAAACATTCAGACACTAAAATGATATCAGGTGTTCATCATTCCTGTGGCAGCAACAATGAGAAACATGTGCTAGAGCTGAAATATTCCCCAGGTGTACTGTAACGAATACTTGAAGCTGAAAAAGTGAATGTTAATTTACTGACAACTGGCAGCTGTAAAACCAGAATTTCATAGTTTATTCATCTCATATAACTCATTTTAAACATCATCCACTGGGTGAAGAATAATCGAGAAAACAAAACCAATGTGCTTTGGAGAAAAGGCTGGGAATTAGCCACCATTACTCATCACTCCATATTTGAGCTTCACGGTCATTTTTCATTATTACGCATTTATGTTAAGGTTAACACTCCGGAAATACTGTAATCAGTATGGGTGAAGCAGCTGGCAAAACTCTCAACCTTAAATCATAATTAAGTTTTACATTGCATGGAAAAATGGTGTTATTTGAGGTGGCCTGCTTTGGTAAATTTGTTTCTGCACAATTGCAAAACTGAAAAGGTCCAACATTTGATTTGCCTCCATGAACAGAACACCTCTTATCCCAACACCCCATCCTCCATCTGTTACTCTCCATCAAAGCTTAAACATTTGCAGCTGACTTCTATAATACTGTCTAGACAGAAGGCATCAATTCTGCCTGTATCAGACCTCATTTGCAAGCTCTTTTACACTCTTCAAGTTAGTAAAAGCAGATTTATAATGTTAGATTTTCCACGGCTGGCTTCCATCCTCCAAGTCTAAAGTCTATAACGGTGACAAGAAGACCCCCCCCTCAACATGCCACCTTCCTTCCCGTTTGATAATTCACACAGAAACCAAGAATTTGGAGTTATGCCACATCAGCATCTGTTTTCAAGAAGTGTATAACATTTCGGTTCAGAGAAGGCGTGACATTTAACACGACAGCGTGGCGTCTGGTGTGACATATTGTGGAAGTCGTGCACCAGAAATACCAAGCATACCATCGCTTTCGATACAATAAGAATTGAGTGCTGAGATGCTTTTGCTAGAATTTACATCATTCATCAAATGCATCACATTGCTCAGTGCGTGTAATCTCTCAATACACCGACATCCCTGGATGCATAACTGTGCTAAACACATACTATTATTATGTTCCACCTTCACGATCTAGGATTGTTTCGTATGTTACACACTAACCAACCATAGATGAGACCAAATACATAAGGTGCAGAAGGTGGGATTAAAATTTTTTTTTTTTAAAGTTTGCTTGTATTTATTAATGCCAGAAAAAGCTGTTGGTAACTGTATTTTGAAACACTTTAATATTTGAATTTGATAAAAATCAATCACTGCTCATCACAGTCTCAACTGATCCTTCAGTTCATTGGTTTTGATGCACAATGGCTTTAGCCCCATTCTGATTGACTTTATATAAGGCGTCTCTATATAAGCTGCTAACTTTTCACTGTTTATTAAACCTCCCGACATGTCACACACGTGTCTCACAATGTCAGACCCCCATTCCGTGTTGGAGGGGTCCTCCTTTTCACACAGATCTCATCTCTCCCTGTGCTGATGGTCCATAGCCACATACTGTATGGACTAAAACCATTAAGTCTTTTTTAAACACTTTTACTCAACATGTCAAATATAGAATTTGTTTCTATACAACTTTAAAGACTTTAATGTCTCATACAGTTCAGCCAGAATAACTTGTGCGTTACTGATTAGAAGAACATGCGTAGACATAGTTATCCAATAATGAGCTTATGATAATCTAGTACTAAATATATCACAGGACTTTCCAGAGGAAATCTTAAACCAAGTAAAAGCTTAGTAAGGTTAAAAACTGTACCAAAGACTATATAAAAAATGTAAAGATCCATCAAAATGAATTAATAAATATTAAGAACATTTATTTTCTTAGTCATGCATATAAGAGTACGGTGTGGATCTCACTGCCTCATTGCAAATGAAAGGCCTGCAACAAATATTTCACCTCAATTATTTTACCTACCTTTCAACCCGTTATCTAGGAGACTGGCTACAACAGCATTTAAAAAAAAATAAGGATAAACACCAACGTGCTTGACAGACAAAAAGAAAAAAACAGGAACATGACTGCTCAGTAGAATGAACATGTGGAAGCTTGGCAATAGTTGAATCCTGTACAGTTCAACTTCCACAAACAAGGTGGAGAGAACATTAGGCTTAATTCATCTCTAATACAATACATATGCTTAAAACGTAAAAATAAAAAGCAACAAAAATAAATAAGTAACTAATAATGAAACTAGGATGAATTAATGCTCGAATGATTAGCTGGTGTATTAAATCAATTAGTGACGGTTTAAAAAAGGACTAAAAATTAAGCATTAAGAAAGCCAAAACTACTGGGGTCTGATTTAAACAACAACCATCATAGATGGCTATGGTAAAAGCAATGAGGCCCAATTCAAAAATCTAAATCAAAACCCCTCTCATTGAGCATACTTTCCAGTTTCAAATAAGCTTTTATGTATATATTGTTATTTTTAAAATTCTTACTTTTTTTTTTTTTTTTTTTTTAAATACAAATGCCTAGGCACATCAGGCAATGAATACTCCTGGAGAGATATCCATTATTCCTCTGGAAGTTTCTCATGTGGTCAGGTTGCCAGCCATACTGTAGCCTGGCTTTATAATAATAAAATATTCTTAGCAGTAAATAAGGTACGTCTGCTCCTGGATGTTTTGCATTACTAATTCCATTGCTTCATACTGTGAAGAACTAATGAAGCATTCGGTTGAGGTCTTATGATCCTAATGAACTCCAGGTGGACGTCCTAGGTTAAAGAGAAGGAGCTAAAATCTTTTGAACTGGGTCGTGCTGTTAAAAGCGGTGGAAATTAATGGACACACCCAATCATCCCGAAAGGGAGGTACCTGGAGGGCCAGTTGGTTGGGGAAATGGTGTCTCCTTCTGAATCAGTCTGAAGCGACCATAGACTACAAAGACTAAATGCAAAAACAAGAGTGAATGAGCCACTCAGTATAAACATCAGTGCTGGAATGCCACACACCAACGCACACACAATATGCCAGTGTAGCGGTTCAGGATTTCACGTTCAAATGGAAGTTTAATATGCAAAGGAAAATAAATGGTAGGGAAAAAAAAACCTCATTCTATGAATGACCGTGTACAGATTCATTGTAGTAAAAGCATGTGAACACCTGTGTGTAGCATAATGTACTGAGATGCAACATAAAAGCACCGACTGTCTTATTCAGTTTTGAAGTTTTGTTTAATGTGCACCACACCCAACAAATATTGTGCATTTAAATTTATAAACTGCTCATGAAAGAACAAGAATATATTGTGTGAACAGAAGATTTCTAACCCTCACAGCAAGAAACCCTTCAGCCATGACAGCAAAACAACACTGACATGACAACACGGGATACGAGACTCTGCCAAGTTATGAAATTTGAATCTGACTGATGCTGTGAGCTAATGTCTTATGGTCATGTCCTAAACTTCACCCAAATGAATCATAGCAAAGGAACGAATCAAAACGGGACAAATGCCGTAGGACTTTTAAACTAAATAACTGGTAACTGAAAAATCTAACAAGGCATTTAAAATTTTAATAATTTTTTTTTGCAAATAGACGTGCAGAAGGTAAACTATTATTAATTTACATCCATCTGTTTACATCCAGGACCTTAATCCATTAAAAGGGACCAATTATGCAAAACGCAATATGTAACCATTTTGGACCACCACATATGTCTCTATAGTGTGTGTGCACACACGCATGTGTTTACATGCAAAAAACATAAATAAAAAAAAAAAAAAGAAAAAAAAAAAAAGCACACATTGCCTCACCACTTTTTATAAAAAATTTCCTCTCTTCGGATTTGTCTTTTAACTGTGACCTTCACGATGTTCCTCAGAGTCGCGGTTTTATATTTTTAGGAGTGAATCAGCTCTCCCAAAATGTGCATGTTTGTCTGTTAAATGCTGGTTTACACAAATACTAAAGCTCAGGTGTCGACCCTAAAGTCATATGTGTTACTATTTTAAAAGTTATTGTTGTTTGACCTTGTTGAATTTAGGCACACTAATGTTGCCAACCGCAGCTTGTATTCCACACCAAAGCTGGATAAATCTATGCTCAATTCATGGGCTTTTAATAGCAACAGCTCCATTGTGTGATACAAGAATGTTATTTCGCAATGATATCCCCTATTTCACCTGTTTATTAGGGATGGAAATCAGGGCACTGGTGGCTCAGTGGTTTCTCCCCTGCCATGCGAAAGGCCCGGGTTCGATTCCTAGCCAATGCCCAAACCCCAGGCACAGATAAAATGCGAGGGTTGCGTCAGGAAGGGCATCTGGCATAAAATCTCTTGCCGGACGCAGCCGGAAAAAAAAAACCCCAGTAGGGATGGAAATCACCAGGGATGACCGATATGATATCATGGACATTTTTAAATTTATTTCGTTGAACAATGAGGGTGTCAAAAAAAAGGGTGTGAATAAAAACCTCCTAAATATACAAACAATAAATTGGTTATTTTAAACCCACAATGAGTGGATTTAAAAAAAAAAAAAAAATTTTTTTTTTTTTTTTTTTAAATGGTATACCTAGTTCCCTGCAATTAGTTACAGTATTGACCTCCTTCAGAGCTTGGTCTTATTTCTGTAGGAAAAAGGGAACAACAGGAGCTGCGACAGTTCCATGATGTGCTGAATATTCCCTCATCTGTGTGCTAGGCTACTAGCTAAAATGCCACCTCTTTTCATTTTAAAAAGTTGCATTATCCAATAAGAAAAGCTGGAAGTTCATGAGGGCAGGATATTATGCCATTGTGTGATTACAAGCAAAGAGTGGCAGAGCAAAACCACTGGCGTACATATCGGTAAGTTATATATTTGGCCTTTTTTCCCCTTTTTCTCCGACTCAAGGTCTCTTACGGCATACACTTTTGCACACTAACATGCAAAGATCTAAAACAAGTCCATAGAAAAACAATGAAAGAGTGAAACATGGAGTACAAAAGCAATACAACTCCAGTTTTACTACAGAATGTGTGATTAGTGATAATTCTGAGCTCACCCTTGCTTGTGAAGGATGTCGTGGGCCTGCTGTTCAGAGACTGGATCCCGAGGAGAAGCCACTTGCTTTGTAGGTTGACTTAGTTTGGCCGATCCAGTCACCCCATGCTCCCCTGAGGATCTGGTTTCCCCTGAAGTGTCTATGTAAGGGACAGAGTGGTCTGGAGCCACTCCTTCTCCATGCATCCTTCCTGGGTCATGCGCCCTTTTCTGGTTTTCCAGATTCATCCTCCTCTCATGTTCTGAGAACACATCAGCCTGTTCCTTGCTGTACTCCTGATCCACACTGGCCTGAGCAGTGATTCTACCTGCACAAACGCTGGCGGTGTTGGCATTATGCTCCACCTCATCTTTTCCTTCCACCTGCTGCCTGTGCTGCCGCTCTGACCCCTCAGGGTCCCGTCGCACTCTGGAGTACTGGCTGGCATGATCCGCGCTTGGCTCTTCATCCAGTAAGATGCGGTAGCGCTCACAGAGCTGGCGTCTGCGTTCAGCCTTGTAGCGTGCGATGCGCTCGGCTTTAGACTCCTGCTCAGCTGTTACAGCAGAGCTGGGGTTATAGGCAGGCTCAGTTTGGGACATGTGTGTCTCCATTCTGCTCTGGTGCAGCGACCCGCTCTCTGAAGTGTGAGGGTCTGACAGACCGAGTTCTTCATCTTTGCTGAAGTGCTGAACGGGAACTGAATGATAAAGCAAATTATAGGATGATTTTAACTTAATTTAAACTTCACACTGAAACTAGTAATAACTGATCTTTTGTTAAGTGCATTTTTGAATAAAATCGTTCAGGGTGGCCAGGTGTGTCTTTTTAAAAAACAATCCATCTGTCAGAAAACTCAACATGACTCAGCATTTAACATTGTAATAAACTGCAAGAACAGCATCACCTATAGGGTTGGACCGATAGACATCGCGATCCTCCGCCCCGCCCCCGCAGCTCGCGGAAAACACACACTTAATCACACTATATAGCCAAATGAAATGCATGCTTTCAATTTCCGCATCTTTACTTATTTTATTA
>JAQQZT010000006.1:15727826-15750583 GCA_030068275.1 Clarias platycephalus | reverse complement strand
AATTACACGAACTAGTTCGTTTACATTAATAAATGAGGCAAACAAAAACAGCAGAAAAAAATCTAAATAATTGTAATTAAATCAGATTAAATAAACGACATCAAATATGGCTTTTTTTTCATGGTTTTACCATAACGAGCAGAGCTTGGAACAAAAAAACTAGTTTAAATATGAAGGTTTCTGGACAGAAACACTAACATGTTCACCTTTTCTGGCTTTAATAAGCTGCGGAGTGGAGTAACAGCATTACCCGCTGTGCTGAATTTGGTCTAAAGCCATAGTGTTGCCAGATAGGTGAATTTGCACCTTTTTACCAACCAAGTTTGTCGACGCCATTATAACGACACAGATCACTGAGTCTGTTCATGCCAGAGTCCCGCGGAAAAAGTGATTGACAGGTGGAAACGGTAGACTACAATTAATTAATTCGATATGAATTAATTATTTAACAACAACCTTTTTCTTGCTTTATAAAGAAATTGCTTTATAGGTCAGTGAAGGAAAAACTTTTTTCCTTTTCTTAAGAATATCATAAAGAGTTTAAATGCCAATGTACACGAAGTAAAAAAAAAAAAAAAAAAAAAAAAAAAATGCATGTGTGTGTCCTTGTACTGAGAACATCATAAAAATGCATGCCTACTTGCATAGCTAAAATCTTATTAAAAAGAGGTGCTTGCTTCCAGGTATGCACAAGATCATGCCATGCATCCAAAAGTTCTCAATTGCTTGAGGTACCAAAGGAAAACAATAAAACTAACAAACAGATGAGCCTAGTACTGTAGGTAATCACTTGCGTACGTCTACATGCACAAACGTTTAGAAGGAATGCTTCGGAAAGAAAGAAAAAAAAAAAAAAAAAACTCCATAGTAATATAAACCACAGTGTCACCAAAGATAGTGCTAAATGTCAAGCTTTTGTCATGCTTATTGCTTGTTATGCTTTGTTTACAGTATGTTTTTTTTTTTTTGCCTTAAGTCTTGGTAAGTGTGCTCCAGCATGTCTAGTCATTTCCTGATTAAGCAACACTATTTAATATCCTGTTTTCCCGTGTACGTCAGGCTTTTGTTAGACTTTATTTTAGGCGTTACATCAATTCATAGTAAATGTCTAGATTGTTTACATGTTGTTCACCCTCTTTTTGTGGACCTGGCAACCCTGATCTTGATTCAACTCTACATAATCAAATTCATTTAAACACATTACAATAATTATCTATGTAAATACTCTGATATCTTTAAGACAATGTACCTGTGCATGGGTCACACAGATCTGTGGCTCGAGTGTATCTGGGAGTGTCTTCCTCCAACAGCCTATTGGTTACCAGACCAGCACTTGGAAGCGAGTACTGAATGTCATTGTCAATTCCTTCCAGCCGCCGTGCAATTCGTTCTTTTCTAAAAGGAGGAGGACAGATGGATATAACAGATCACTGGAATGAGAAGACAGCCGAATAAATACAGACAAGCGTGCGATATAAATCTTTGCAGGCTTCTTAATTTATGAACATGAGCACCTTGCCTGTAAACACAAGCTCTGTGCAATAACAGTTAATTAAAAGCTCTCACCTGTTCATGTCCCAGCAGTGACTCTGACTATTACTGATGTGCTCGAAACGTTTCCTTAACTCGGAGACTGCAGAGGAAAAATAAATATGTTTTTATGTATCTAGGAATAGTGTAAAGTTGAAAGTACAGATACAGTATAGAGAGTGGAACAGAAAAAAAAGATCATTAGATATGATTGGGTAAACATGAAAATAGCACCAGAGTCCAGTTTAAGGATAAAATAAAATCATTTTCGTTACAGTGGGGACTAGCTGAAAAGATTAACAAGGAAAACAGTTGTGTTTTCTTCGGTTATGAAACAAATAATTTACCTCCAGAGTAAATCAACCTGAAACTAACAAACATCCTGAATACAGAAAGCTCCAACAGCTCAGACTTTCCTGGCTTTCGCACTCACAGCTGCTTAAGTGAAGCAATAAGAGTGCCAAAACGCTCGACTAAACAAGTTCGATGTACTGTATTATAAAAGTCATAGCAAAGGCAGCAAAATCAAAATGTGTTAAATGGCATCATTTGGTTGAAGTGTAGCAAACGTTACAAATAAGTGATTAATCTCAAATCAGAGAGAAAAATTACAAAAAAACAAAACAAACCCAGATTTTTCCATGTTGTACTGTATGTGATCTAATCTACATTCCTAGGTTTCTCAACTATAGATAGCTCATGAGTAAATAAAGTTTTAATATAGATGTCCAGCCATTTCAACCTGTTTACCAATTAAAATCTTTCTAAATTTATTACAAATAAAATAATTCTTACCAGATGAGGGCTGCTCCTGTGACAACTCAACCAAATTATGTTCTACCATTTTTAAACCTACACACTTCAGTATTCCCTAAACATTACTTAGACTTCAGCCTTTTCCAACACAGCATGACTGAAGAACAACAGGTGGCTCCCAGCCAACCAAATATAGGTCATCAAATACTGTAGGCCACACAGTGCTCAAACCCCAACCCCAACACTGCCCTAATCTCCAGGCCAATGGACAAATGAACTCAATGGACAAATGTTTGTCATACTGTACAGTATACTGAATATGCGCCTTGAGTGTTAAAAAAATATATTAATGTAAGGCACATGATTGGATCACTGATGTACCTAAAAAGCATTACTCTTTAATCTAATTCAAGTTACAGAACATGCACTGTTAAAAAAAATAATATTAATAATTAAAAAAATGGATCTTGCTAGAATGAATAGCAAAAATAAACCTGCTTTATTTTATGCCTTAAAACCTTTTTGCAGCTTTTTAATTCTGCATTTACCTTTGGGTAGAGAGGTGATAGAATTGACATCAACAGCCTTTGTGGTCTGGGCAACGTCGTCGTCGTTATCCTCAGATGAGAACTGTTTATGAAAACTGCAGTGAGAGAATGAAGAGGAAAAGAGAAAAAAAAAGAAACAAGAGAGTTTAAGTTAAAGTCACACATGATAACTGAAATGCAAGTCAGCTAAAATTCAAAGAAGAGAGAAAAAAAAAAAGGTGACGGTGTCGTAGGTTTACTGCAGAGACAAAGCAGTAGCACAACCATGGCCTGGCAGAAGAAGTGCGTTTCAAAACTGAACACTGGAATTCTATAGCACAGATAACATGAGCGTTCAGAAATTTTTTTATTAAAAAGAAAGAGAACTACTTAAAAAGGTCTGTTTTAAAAGAGTGGTAAAAGGAAAAGGGAAGACAAGGCAGCCACGCTTGGGTAAACTATACAGATGTACATGTGAGCATGCATTTAGGCTAAGCCTAATGTCTAACCACTAGATTACCTCTATGTACTGTGTACTACTGTGTAAAAGGGGAAAAGAAAAAAGATTGGTAATGTTGAACAGAGTTTTACATATGACCAAAGCACTGTCAGGATTGGTCCATTGTCCATTATCAGGATCTGCAGTGAGGTCAAAAAGTGGCCCACTGTTTTATCTGATCTAGTAGAGCCTAAACCACACGAGGACTATGAAACTAGATAAAACTATCGAGTTCTGCTGACAATGCTCTTGGAAATTCTGATAATTACTTATATTCTGATGATTACTTTTACAGAAAAATATTTGTATTGTATGCCGGTAAAGAAAGCAACATTATGTAATAAACCATTTCATGTTACTGTTAAAAGAAATTGTTAGTTTGCTGCATTCCTTAATGATTTCTTTGCATTTAACAAAACCTTTTGCACAGGATTGTTGAAGAGAAAAAAAGCATTATCTTAGTTTTAGCTCAAGTGAAAATAGAAAATCAGGGCAGTGAAGCTTGTTATAGGACTGACGAGGGAAGTGAGATAAAACAGTTACGTGCCTGATATCGCTCTCGTATTTCCATGAAATTACCTCAACTTTAAAATCCCCGTCTTGCTGCTAATGCACATATATGCACTTGATGATGTTCTAAGCTAAGCTTTCTGATACCGGTATGATCATGATGTACTGTACATGATGTAATAAACTGTATTTATAATATATTATTTGCACAAATGCACCCAGCTGTTCAATCCAGGTATGCGAAAGAAAGTAGGTTACAGCTAGGTGGCTTTTATTACAAGTGTGTTTCCATCACTTCATTTTCCCAAGATTGAGAAATGTAAAGCAAAAAGAATGTTTACCTAAAAGCCCGTTGCTGTAGCTTGGGTCTGGCAACTTTGGTGATGGCCTCCCCTGTGATGCCTGTGGACAAGAATAATGGGATAATTTAGAGGTTAACTAAAAGCACACTTAACGTCTAAATCAAGACCAAAAAAACAACAAAAAAAGGAAAACAAACAAGAAAACGTACTAAATATGGATAATAACCAGAACCAGGCCGAGAATGCTGTAATCACATTCCTTAGAAATATCGCGGACAGTTTTCACCTCATAATCCCATGAAATGCATAATGATTCGATTTATTCTAGCAAACAGCGTATGTTTACAAGAAAAAGATATTGTAATTCTCGAGCAAAGGCCACATGTTTGGAAAAAGGCTAAATCAAGACATTTCTCTCTGTTCATGGAGATCTTTATAACCGTCAGTTATCTTAAAACGGTGCTTCAAAAAAAACTCTCTAAATTTACTACATCAGTTCAAATTATGTTTTATGTGCTTTTCTTGGTTTTCACTATATTTCATTTGATTGAGATGATTGGTGTGGATTCTACATGGACCTCTTTGCCATTATTCTGGTAAATGAAAAATGTATAAAATGCATGCCATCTGCATTGCCAATGTCCAATTAAGGCGTTTGATTTTTGTTCAAAACTAATCAGAACAAATAAATGAATTAATTCAATAATTTAATTCCGATTTGGCATGCGGTGGCAAAGGGATGCGGTGAGCTCCAGCGTCCCTGTAACTTGGGTTACTGACTATGCGGACCTGGGTTTCCTCGGCCGCCTGTTTTGCTCCAACCTTTCAAGTAGCATGGGAGTAGGCTGACCGACTAATTTCATTCAACCCACAAGTAGAAAGGTATGTGTGTCCCATCCAGGGAGTATTCCTGACCCACACCCTATGTTAATGGGGTATGTTCTGGATCTAGACCAGAACAAAACATTTACTGAAGATGAATGAATGAATGAATGAAAAGTGTTAATGCACCAAACACAAAGTAGATAATATAAAATAAAAAAAATACTATGCTTTAAAGACTTTAAAATACCATGTTATTTCAGTTCATAAGAATAATGTTAGTCCTAAAAAGGACATGAGAAATCACCCAGATGTGGAGAATATCCATACAACACAAACAAGGTGCTTTGTTTGACTGAGTTCACTTTATAGGGTGCCTATTCATTAAAACACCTGAAACAATAACATTTATTATAAAAGCAAAAACATTCATTATATGCAAGTATCATATAACAGTGGAGTAGAGCTCCCCCACACACACTTCTTGTCCTAAATCTACCCTATCTGTGAAGCTTTAGCAATGATGGGTGGGTCAATATTACAACTCCCTCACTTGTTATAAACATCATTTGAGATGGAAGGGTGAACGAGAGCTCTGGAGCTTCTCTCAGGACTCTGTTGTGTTTTGGTATTGAGAGTGTTTTCACAGCTGGGAAGAGTATCCCCTAAAAACATTCCTCACTGCCGAGAAATCTCCTTTCACCTCACGAAGCACAGCGCCAGCTGTGTGGAGAGATGGAGAGGTTGAGAGACGGACAAAAACAGTGAGAGAAAGTAAGAGAAAAATCGCATAAAAGATAGAAGCCGTCTAAAGAAAACTCTTACCTATTCAATGTTTATTCATAGCTGCCAAAGTCAAGAGCTCGGCGCATCATGCTCACTCCTAACAGTAAGTTGTTTCACACCACTAATATTAATGGGGACTGAACATCTGTCTCATCAGGCTCACTGTCACCAGCAATCTTAAAGAAGATTTAAAGGTTGAAGAAATTTTAAAGACTTAAAAAAGACTGCCTAAGAAATAGCTCAATATTAAAGACCATCTTTTTATGATCCCCCACTGCCCTGAAACCAACATGCCTCAAATTAACATCACAAATAATTAATATTAAATTTACATTTAGTGATTTCAATCATTTAGTTTTTTGCCCTCGTAGTTTCCTAACCAGGGTTTTCTTGGGGGAAAACCTAAATAAATGACAGTGACAGGATTATGTTGATTGGAGGTTCTCTATATTGGTGTTTATTCATTTTCGATTAATTGTCAAGCACCAAACACAATGTCAGTCAAATAATTTTAAACGTCATATGTTAGTTTTTGATAAAATTCTCGTTACATATTGTACTAAGAAAGTCAAAAATTATCCACACTCCGTTATATTAAACCTTCTGTCCTGTCGCATTGTCTTATCCGCACTTTCCATTCAAGGCTACCGTCTCCCCGGTCACTGCTGTGCAGGTATGTACATGTTACATCAGTTCATCTGTAACTGCGGTGCAAGCAAAAATGGATGCCCCACTTATGATTTGTTAAAAATAAGAGCAGTATATTGCAGTATGAGAGAGGTCATTCATTATGTGATATCTGTACATTTTGCATCTCTAAATTTTGTTTGCAGGTATCCAAACACTTCCATGCTGTACACGAACTCTCAGTTTAAGTCTTTATGGAGACAGTGTTTGGATACCTGCAAACAAAATTTAGAGATGCAAGAGAGATTAGAAAGGTGAAAGTTTCTTAAAAGAATGAGTCATTATGGTGATGAGACATGGATTCATCACTACAACCCTGAGAGTGAAGAGTCTGTAGTAGGAAAAGTCAACAGTCAGCTAGAAAATGTAACAGGTTTCTGGGATTCACACGGGTCAGGACTGGAACATTACCAAGAAAAAGGTTCAACAATTAACAGTGCATGTTACAGTGACATGCTTACTGAAGAGCTAAATCCTAAACTTCTGATTAAATGCAGAGAAGTGCTACCCAAGGGTGTTGTGATCTGATATGAACTTCGTTTTGAGGTGTTAAAGCATCCTCCCTATAGTCTTACTGTACATTTTCAAACCTTAAGTGATAGGAGTAAGTGCATTGATCAAAGCAATTTAAATATTTGATTTTAAGATTTAATCTAAGAAATGGACAAAATTTCTCTCTCTGATAAGCCAAGGTTTAGCAGCTTAATATATATATATATATATATATACATATATCCTTAAGGCCACCAGCACCGATCAGTGCATAGGGCAACGAGAGATCTCCACTGAAGAGGACTTTTGCTGTTTCCGTACCGGTTGGGTTGTTACCGGGCGGGTTGCTCGCCCAACCATGTCAAAAGTCGGTTCTCCTTTCTCATCCGGCACTTGGGAACCGGCAACGGCGGAGCTCTAGACCTCCGGCTGCGAGACGTTACAGCCTCACCCGGGAACCGAACCAGCGATCTCCGGATGATAGGGCGAGCAGTTTACCACTGCGCCACTCGGAGGCCCCATGTTTAGCACATTCTATATTAATATTTTACAGTTAACACTGGAACCACAAATACACCGGTATCTGGAATACAACATACAGTAAGCAAGAAGCTGCCCAAACCCTTCTGCAGAAAAGTGTTTCATTTACACTATTTCATCTTAATAGTTACAATTAAGATTATTAAAATTATGCCAATTGGATGGCAAACACTTAAAGTGAAAATGAAATGAAAAATGTTTTCTAAACCACAGAAGCCCTGTTCTCGAAGATGTTTTAAACAAAGATCTGTTGCCTTTGCTGCAAACAACGACTAGCAACTTTACCATTTTTAAAGTTGGATTTCGAAGCTTTGCTTCATTAAGCATTAAAAGATCAACGCTGAGATCCATTTCATCTGGATAACAGTGTCCCAAAATCTGATTTGATTACAATTAGCTGTCCTTGACATATAGGGGGGGGAAAAAATGGATGTTATCCAAGTCAAAGACTACGGTTTGTGGGTGAAGCAAAATAAATGGCCTCCGTGTTGAGAAGTTTATTCACAAGTCAGTCATTCTTAGAATACTATAATCCCACGCTATAGTTACATTTGATAAAATCACACTTACATGGTCTAACCAAGATTGCATAATTCACCAGCTGGCATGTTATTGGGATGTGAAAAGAAAGATATGGAGGAAACACTGACAACTCCGCATAGACAGTTCACTGAGATTGCGGTTAATAAGAGAATGCTGGGGACGACAGAACAATTCTGCCCAAGGTGCAACCTCCAGCTCCGAAATGTTAAGTCAGTGACACCCACCAGCATTTTCCCCAACTGCAAGAAACGCAATGCAAATATCATTAACAAATCGCTGTAAGCTATCGGCTATCAGATTTTGCCATGGTTTGATCTGCTGTCGGTTCAAAAGCTAACCATTAGGTCTGGTGTGACAATTAATGGAATGCCTGCTATTCCACAGCTACACACACACACAAAAAAAAATTAAACCACATCACTATTAAAACAGATGTGCAGGGTATGTCGTTTCTCATGATAAAAGAAATTACAGTAGTAGGACCTAGTGACATTAAAAGTAAAAATACTAGTGACATCATTGCCACATTGAGCTCTTTTATGATGAGAATCAGCATACTCTGCACACCTGTTTTAAAGACTAGACGGTCATAGATAACGTTCTGAAGTGGAGATAACAGTGACAATACACAAGTCATGCAGGCTTATGTGATAAGTCATGCTACAGGCATCTGGTGTCATAAAGCATGAAACAGAACATGTCACGGCTTGGTTAGCACTACACCACAATAATGAGGCTATACATATATATATACTCTGTGTGTGTATGCATATATACACACATGCGCACAGAGCCTGAAAGCAAAACTGCAAAAACATCAGTTTATGATGTGAAATACAATAGCAATATTACCGATATCAGAGCCTTGGCTTTCCGCTGCAAACTATTGGGGTAGCATGGCAGTACATGGCACTGCTAATGAAAGATTAGCTTTCTAGGGACACCGGATTACCCCATTGGGAAGTGTGTCATGTCAATATCTATAGCCACTTACATCATGAGATAAATTAAAAGCATCCGTGTTGAAACATCTAAGAATATCTGCCTACTTTAAAGGCTATCCGTGACGAAGGCCAGCATGAGGGTTTTTGTCATGACAGCTGAGCTGGTGAACATATGAACACACGAAACTAATTTTACAGTTTAATCACTTCAAACCGGCACTGGTTTATGGATGCGTTCATGACTGTATAATACTCTGACAAAAGGTTCCATAGTTAAGAGTGAGACTGACAGCATAGCATTAACACTTTACCACACGTGTTATGAGTTTCTCTGCGTTTAACCAACCAGAAGACCAACTCGACACGGCGGATAAACGAAAAGTCATGTTCCACTACAAATACACACCGAGTGCAAAAACAAAACCATAAAACTACAATTTGGCAGCAGAACAGTAAAAGCTCTGCATACACTGTTAAAGTCAAACAGATGCTGTCACAGATATAAAAGAGGAAAAAAAAAAAAAAACTTTCAAATTCTACTACTGAATAAATTCCTATGACAGTAAAAGTTACAAAGAGTAAAGAAATTTGACCTGGGTTTCACTCTCACTCTCTCTTTCCATCTATCTCCATTTCCCAGAAAGTCGCTTCTACTTAATCAGCATGTCCTTGGAGCCTACATTTGCTGCACAACAATTTCTAAACCACAGCAGCCCTAATGAAGGAAATAATGCACAGTAACAGGACAGTCCCATCACGGAGTCTCCGCTCTCCTCCACTCACCTTGACAGCACTTGACATGGCTAAGATAGTTGGCAATCCACACGTTCTGACACATTTTGGAAAAAAGAAAAGATAAAGAAAAGGCTGGAATGCGTGCAGATAGAGAGAGGAAGAAAGAAAAGGACAAAGATTAGAATAGATGAGGACGAGAAAGAGGTGGTGGTGAAGGAGGAGAGAAAGAGAAGGACTGAAGGAGGAGGATGAAGGGAGGGGACTGCAGGGAGGCAGCGGCGGACTTCAAGGTGATGCAGACTCGCCTGCAGGAGTCCTCGGACTGTCAGCCAGAGAGAGAGAGAGAGAGAGAGAAGAGCAAGAATTGCTGAATATAATGATGAGACAGCAGAGAGAGTGATAGCATTAGCATGAAAGAGATGGGGGCGGCAGGATGAAGAATGTGGAGCAGCTCCTCTAAAAGTCCACTCGTTTGAACGTTTTGTCCGTTAGAGCTGCCTTGTTGTCTGCATGGAGCTGGATCAGAGCCCAATGACTACTGGCAGGAAAGAAAACAGCTAAGAGGCTAATGCAGCAGAGCGCTAAGCTGCTCGAATAATACTAATCAGATTACCGAATTGAGAGGGGAAGGGTGTGTGTGTGTGTGTGTTTATGTACTTTTACGCACAGGCACAGCTGAGAACGAGAGCAATAGATAGGAACCGCCTCATAGGAATGAGAAATTCCACTGAGCAATGACACATGAACAGCACTAGTGCAGAATCAGAGACGGAGAGAAGGAGAAAGAGACAGCAGAAATAACTAGAACCACCTCTGAGGAATGGGGGAAGGGGTCATTGATTTATTGTTGACCCACATTCACGTTACCTACACAGAGCAGCTTCCTGAAAAGAAAAAAAAGAAAAAACTGCATTCCTGTAGCAACAGCGCATAATAGTACGGACACTTGCGTAAATTAATTACTATGACTCAGTACTCTATCCCTCCATACAGTATAACACACATTTAATATATCGGTTTCAGCACTGACACCACACTATATGGTGATGAAACGTTTACTCTATTAGACCCGCTGTCCGTCCCTAACGCATTTCTGCTTCTTAACTCCTTGATTTACAGCCTTCAGGTCCTAAGCCAACGATTGTTAGGTAGTTTATCCACGTTTGGTGCCGAAGTATAAAGTGACAAATGTTCTTTCCAATTTTCTGTCTCTTGAATCAAGTAAACTGAACAGAATTTGCAGACTGTGCTTAAAAGTTGGTTCTGTGCCAGGAGATTTACCAGAAGCTTGTCAATGGCTACCAAAACATCTGCTGAAGATGAAGAGCCATTGAAGAATCGAAAGATGATTAGACTCTGTTCATATAATTTTGACCCTCTCTTGTTTCCAGAAAACTCAAAATAATTTTTATTTGATTGATGCACACCCAAGTGGTCAGTTACAATTACAAAGTGTTTTCTGCAGCATCCCAGTCCAGGTGCACAGCTCTAGTCCCCGATGACCTGAGAACCTTTTTGAAAGTGTGCCACCTATTTATATCCATATTTTTATTTAGAACACATAATCTATATCCAAGACAGAGGATGAGAATACTGTAACTTTGTTAAACTCGTTAAACATGTCTATGGAGGAGGCTTAAGCACAGTCAGAATGAATCCTTGCCACTTGGGGAAAAGAATCAAAATGAAAGTGTGAACAAAGCCAGAAGACGAAAAACAAAACTGAAAAGTGTACAAATTCTGTGGGACAAAAAGTAGAGGATGAAGGAGATAATAATAATAAGAAAAGATAAATTAAAATAATAAACATGGCGAGAGGACAGGAGGTAAAATGAGACCCAGCTGCAATCCCAAACGAGATCAAAGAAAAAAAAGAAAAGGACTCCGCAAGAGAAAAAGTGGGTAGTGAGATATGGCGAGTAAAAGGGTTACAACACTGCTGGTGAGAGGTCAGGCACTGGAGTACATGCAGAATGGCATTTGGTCTAGACTATTTTTGGCACATTATCCTGACTGCAATGTTTCCACTGCAACACTTATCATTCAGACACACATTCATCCAGACAAAGTTCCTGCAGAAACTGAAGGGGAACTCAGAACTGAAGCCTTGCACAAATTAACATGGTCATTTAGATCGACATGAGCACATCAATTATAGCTGCAACACTGATACGGCAAGATGTGATGGTTGTATAAGAGATTGAGAGCATCCTTTCAGCAACCATTACAGAACACGATCTAACAAGATCAAAGACATTCCACAATGTGAGCTAATGCACGAATAATCAGCACTTGAGATGGTACAGTATAAGGTTGTGACTAAAACCCACGACTCACGATATGATGTCAGGCTACAATTAGAGCCTACTTAGTGGTTTAGTTCTCCGTGGTAAAGGCTAAACTTCTCATTAGACATAATAAACGCTATAAGATAGTCCTGTACGAGTATGTTCCTTAAGAGATGCATAACATACACATGAGCTCAACCCATTATGTACAACGCACTGTTAACGGTTGATTGCACATGCAAGCAAGTGCCCATGGGTGCACACAAGGGTACAGATTTTCAGCTTGGCCTAATGTTGCCTATTTGATACTTCACAGGGGAGTTAATCTTTAAATGACATCCAACTGAAATGGATACAGAAAACTCAAGCACATCGCTTAGGAGGGATAAAGGTACGGGTTTAGCCAAAGGTGATCGGTTACATGCAACCTAGATTCCAGATGCTGATGACAATCAAATAGAAGATGTCGAAAACTGTATGCATTCAGATTACTGGTGAATTATTTAATTACGTTTTATTTAACATCACAACAAGTATAAGAAAAACGTGTCAAGTTTAAACCCAGTCTTAAAGAAAAGCATTTGCAACATCTGAAGCACCTTCTAAAATCAGTGACCTGGCAAAAGCATCAATAAACAAGTTACCCATGCATCGATCACAAGCTTTACATGTGAAGTGGGCTAGACTTATTACTGTAATTTTAATGTGTAATAAAAATAAAGCCATTTTCACATTGCTATTACTTCATATTGTATAAGGTACATTTTAATGAAACAATTATTCTCTTTTACTTTTATAGATTTACGATATCTGGTGTTGGAAGGCTTGACGGAGATTACGGAGACGGAATCGAATCAAGAAGCATTTTCTAACAAGCCTTTATTTCTAAGGAGATTTATCTTTATTATCTGGTGTGGTTCATGAGCAGGGGAGACTGGAGAATATTTATATTTTTAGTTGAGTATCTGTACAAAGCTGACCACGACTGGTGTCATTTTTTCATACTTTCTGGCTATTAAACTACATAAGTTTGGAAAGATGCCCATTCAGTACCAGACCATTTTTCTATCCCCCCCTCTGCATCTTCTTCATATTTTTAGCAACAGATAGACTTATACTATGGTTTAAAATGTCTGTTTTAATACATCATCAAAACATGAATCTTTTTACTCCAGTCCACACCTAAAGTGCTCGTTGTAGAGTCGGGGTTTACTCAGATTTCAGTCTGGCTCCCCCTAGAGAAACTAAATTATGCTCTCTAACAAAAAAGGTTTGTTTTTTTTTTTGTTTTTTTTTTAACACTGCTATATTTATTCTTTGATAAAGTAAACAGAGATAAAGATTTATATTCAGGACTTTAGCTTATGTGAAAAGGTTTGCCTAAACAGTGCTTGTTCACATAAAATGGCATTTGCCAACACTTAATTAGAAAAAAAAAAATTACTAGATGATTCTGCAATGTAGTACAATTAAAAAAATAAACAAGATAGATCAGAAGTATTCCAAAAGTAATCAGATAACATTACACTCCTTAAGCAATCCAAATGATTAAAGATGTAATCAGTAATGTAATCATGTGATTACAGATCACTACCAGATCCCATCAGTACAGTTCCTCAGTAGTCTTTCCAACAGTGGCTTGTCATATGATCGATTTCAGCAGTAGTTTTAGACAAGTTGGTAAACCAAAAACGCTTTAAATAGGACATTGCAATGGAAATGCCACACTTTCACTTGTGTTTTCATTGCAAGACCCGGAAAGGGACCTGGATACTGTAGCAACTCTATCGGACCTTATATTTATACGTTTTGTAGGAGATTTAAGTCATTGATTGAGCTGGAAATGTGTTTACATACAGTACTACAGTAACTCGATGCTAATGTAAATTTGCAGGTAGTGTTAGCACATGGCTACCCAGGTAGTTAACGCTGTTAAACTAGCCAACATTTGTCAAATGCAGATATGGCGGATTTCAGTCGTCAGTATTTTCCTTTATATTTTCAGTCATTCTCACAACTGTGTAACCTCTAATAATTCTTTGGATTGAATTTTTGGACCAGCACATGTTAAAGCCATAAACTAAGCTTATGGAAAATGTTCCCCAAACATCTGTATACATTATGAAGCTTAAATTGGTGCTTAGCCTTATAACGTTTGCCTTTCTAGTGTGTGACTATTTAAAAGCAAATGCAAGGATTCACTTGAAACAGAGAACATGGTCTAATTGGAGGCCAACTAAATAGCACGAAAAATCTGTAACATACATATAAAATAACACTGCAATCGAGGTTCCAACTGGCAAAGGAACAAAGAAAATGCCTGATCAGCTTCAATTTCGGTCAATCAACTTCACAATGTGTTCATTTGTGCTTACTCAGTAAATAAGGAAGGGGAACAGTGCAAGTCTCTCGTCACTACTTATAAATTAGTTTATAGCAGTATTGTTTTAGCTTAATGTACATACATGGCACATGGTTACATCTACAATAGAACAATGACAATGGCTGTGTAATCATCTCCTTTGGAGTTATCACCAACCTTAAAGACTACCACCTTTGACTTGATCAAAAATTGCAATATGTACAAGTTTGGTGTGTTTATATTAAACACAAAAAATCTGCTGTGGTCACGAGACATGCTGTGGTATAGTGGTCAATTCGGGCACAGCAATTTTACCCTCAGCTAAATCTTTCTTGACCATCAATGTGGATACTACTGTACCTTTATCGTCATATAAAATTTAGATTAAGGTAGACTTTGGTGCTTCATATTTGCAGCATGTGTGTCCAAAGCAGTGCCGAATGCATGTACCCAAATGTGTCTCCCCCAAGTTTGGCTTAAGCAAGTCAATACATTTTCTATTTTTAGGCAGCTGTTAATAAATGAATAAAAAATCTGTACCTCTTTTTAAACTTATGACATTTAGCAGACACTCTTATTCAGAGTGATTTACATTTCTCTCATTATACACTTAAGGAGATGAGGCATGAGGGCCTTACTCAAGGGCCCAACGGTGGAGGCAGGGTGAAGTTGAGGTTTAAAGCTTTGACCTTCTGATCACCAGTCCAACATGCTTAAACACTGAACTCCTCCTGCCTCGTACCTCAACAATCCTCTTCTCCTCTGACTCACCTTCCATTTCAACGTTCTATCTTGTTGAATAAGCACACGTGTATTATTAAAGTTGATGTTATTACAGTTACAGCTAGACAAAGTGACTAAAGAATAAATGAGACAAAATAAATAAAAGGATGGTGATCGCAAACTTAGGTCACCATTAACAGTCATTTGGCTGCTACAAGACTGCAGTGTGGCAATAATGTGTTTAAGGTCATTGCTAGTATTCAAGTACCCAAGCAGTTTTAAGTGAAAACAATGACCGGTAGAGGTTAAGTTCTTCAGTTTTGAACTGAATGACAGTCAAGTCTGTCCAACTGTCCAAACTTTTCAAACGTCACGGTAAAATAAGGATGTCCATGGCACCCATGTTTTGTGGCACCCACTTTGCGTTTGTGGTGATGTTATTAAAAATTGCAAATTACAATTCACAAGGCACCACAAACATACCATAAGCTGATATGTTAGATTACATCTCTATATTAGCATATTCATTCGACAGCACTAAATTCAGTAGGGACTACTCTCTCTGGTTTAACCCATTTTGTCTAGATACAGTGGTACATCACCCTTTAAACCCTTTAGACAAGATGCAAGATAATAAGAAAAAAATTAAGTGTAAGCAGAGGGAAATGGGTTAAAAAAAAAAAAAGGGGGAACCTTGGGGGAAATTTACTTACTAACCTTTAGATGGACTTTATACTTTTCACGGTGTTGGTTTAACAATTATGCAAAGGGACAGGATGGAGCCTCCAACTGCGTGCTGGCCGTCCAGCAAGCAGAGAGCAAGCATTCCACCTTCCAGGATGAGAGCTGACAAGGGAGATTTTCTTACCGGAGCTTGTGGAAATCTGGACTTGGAGCTTAGCTCCATATCACAGTGTGGTTTATCTGATCTTTCGAACATCAAAGTGAGTGCAGAGGGCAGTGCAGGGGGTTGAGGTTACACTGGAAGTCTGTGGAGTTGGAATGGGCAGCTTTGTGAGACCAGAGATGAAAGGCTAACTTGACTAAATTCTAAAGTAGGATTGCTTGACAACCATGTGTTGATTTTCCTACACAAAAACAACTCAACACAGCAGCTGATTATCAGTTTCCATGCTAGAGTTTACCAGTCCAGGGTTTAAGCTTTGCGCTGATAGCTAAATTGATTACAGCACCACAGTTTCATGTTAGTCTAGTCACTTTATACAGAGTGAGTCCTCCCTGGTTATGTACAATCATACTGTAAAAACTATGGGAAGTAAAACAACACGGTTGTGGCTTACTCTATTTTCTCATCTTCTTGTTTCCAGCTTCAAGTCTCCTAAAAAAAATTAATAAATAAAAGAGAGAGAGAGAGAAACACTCCCTTTGGCCCCTAAATTCATACCACAGCCAACTCCATTTCTCTACACACAAAATGTAGACAGCACCGAAAACATCTGACGTGATATTCTGCTAGTTTTGTTAATTGCACATTTGTAATTTTTTCTTTTTATTTCTCCCTGACCATCAACGTTTCCTCCAAACCAAGTAACGCCAGGCGACTGCATCTTTTCAAACTGCTTGCTTATGCACTGTTTGGGGTGGCATAACACACTCGGAGGACAGCGCTATCTGCTCCTTCTGCTGAGCTCAAAGACGCCCCTGATTGGCTGCAGAGCCGTGATTAATGTGGGAGCACTAAGTACCCCTCATCCAATCAGCTCGGCCAATCAGCTCTCTCACGGCCTCCGGCTGCGAGAGGTTACAGCATCACCCGGGAATCGAACTCGCGATCTCCGGATGATAGGGCGAGCACTTTACCACTGCGCCACACAGAGGCCCCCCCCCCCATTCGTAACTAAGAACATGCTACAAGCATCATCATGAATGTTGGCTATCAAATGCACAGAAGAACTAACCAAGTGAAACAACCTTGGCTAAGCAGAGCTGCATATTGCCATGATCAAAGGTTGATGTACTGTAATGTAGCAAGTGAACAGACAGCTCTTGAAGTTGAATTGTTGGAAACAGGAAAAACTCTGACAAGAGCGAATCTGTGATGGCTAGACAACTGAGTCAGGGCATCTACAAAATAGGTTTAAAGTGATGAGCCCCCAAATTCCCCAGATCTGGTTGAGCACCTGTGGCATGTACTAGATAATAAACAAGTCCCCTCCACTGAGGCCCCACCTCGCAAATTACCAGGCTTAAAGAATCTTCTGCTAACGTCTTGCTGCCAGATACCACAGCACACCTTCAGAGGTCTTTGGGAGTCCGTGCCCTGATGGGTCAGAGCTATTTTGGTGGAACATTTTGTCCTGCTCAATATTGGGTATAAAGTGTTGTGGTTGTAAATGTTAATGTTATGATGGGTGTAAACTGACAATGGCAGAAATGAACAGAAAGGTTATTTTCAAAAACACTTTCTGAGAATGAAGAACAATTAGCGGACTTGATCTTTTTGTTACATATATTGTATAAGGATGTGACAATTGACTTGCATAAAAAGATTTTAGCTTGTTTCACCAAATGGTCACTTAATACTATGACCCGATCATATTTTTAGACAATAGCATCATCCTCTAAAAATGTTCAACCATAACAATGACTATCTTTACAGACTGTTTAATCACTTAATCACACCAATTGAACCATAGTGAATGTAGTTACAGTGTGCCTTTTTTTTTAGTTTCTAATCCATTGTAGATAGCTTTAATTAAACTTCACGGTCAGTTATTACTAAATATGTAAACATATGTTTTGCATCACTCAATGATCAGCCTGCTTTCAAGACAGCATGGCTAGAGTGTAACCACTAACCAATGTGTGAGTATAATTAAATTCTGATAAAATAAACAGAAAATTCTTCTCATTGGCTTCCAGCGGGTAAAATGAGGACAAGGTCAAGAAAAAATAGAAAAAAAAAGAAAAAAAACCAACACTGGTCACATTTCCCTAAAATTATCACACACTGACACACACCTCTACCCCTTGTCCCAATAAGGAGAGGTGTTTGCTGAGTGGCTGCCTCACTCAACACTCAACATTTTTTTCCCCAGTTGGAGGCCTGTTTGGGTCACTGATGTCAATGTACCCACAGGATGACATGAGGCATGTGTGTGTTTGTGTATATTAGTCAGTGCCAACAAAAGCACTGGTCATCCAATGCAACTCAACACAGTAGAGGCTGGTGTGTAATTAAAGAATATATGCTGTAGAGTGGATATGGTGTAAAAGGTCCTTCTTCAACTAATGGTCAGTTTTTATGAAGGTCAAATTGTAAGGTTACAATGAGGGCAAAAGTACAACGACAGGACTTGGAAGTAGTGAAACAGTAAAAGGGGTACGTGATGAAACAACACTGGCCTGTAGGACAGTAGCTTCACAAATCTGACACACGGTAATGTGTTATAAATAAGATTGCATGTAGTGCTTTTAGTGCATCTCCAGTAATAGCAGTCACCTTGAGAGATTAAAATCTCTCAAGGTAATGAGAGATGGTTACATACAGTTACCCCCCCCCCACCCCCACCCACCCCCCAATTCTTAAAAATTGTTGTGTTCACAAAGAGTACAAAAACATTGGAAATAGCTTGGTGCACTGGGGGTTTGACCCATAACCGTAATTTCCACCATATTTGTTAGTTTTCATGCTAGCTAGAGGAAACAGACAAAATATAGACAGATATTAAAAGTGAGCTACTTTTATAAAGGAGGAACTATTTAAAAAAAAATAATAATAATAAAAAATAAAAAAAACATGAAAGGCTAGAGCAATGTTCATTCATTATGAATTATGGAGATGATAAAAGAATCAAATAACTTTCCTTTTGTCTTTGCATTCTGACAACTTTTCTGTCCCATTGTCATGTTAATTGAAAGACAAACCCGAATAGCTTTCATGGAGATGTAACTTGGCTAAAGTCACAAAAACTACACCTCTATGTTAATTTAGCACGCACGCTACCTGAGCCACAACATACTAGTACAAGCGATAGTTTCAGAATTTTCATCTAACAAGAGTCTCCTAGTCTGTTCTGGTTGAATGTTCGGATTCACATAGTTTTTTTTCCTCCCATTTATACAACATGAAGCACCACACTTGTAGTTGGACTGGAGCTCCTCTCATGTTCCTCTCAGAGATCATCACAGCAGACAAAAATGACAAACGTTACACATGACCCTTATTAACCACACAGCCAGGTGTCAGGTCTGGGTTAATTGTGTAATCAGGTAGAAGCACTATATTTTGCCTTTTACCCTAAGCAGTGGTTCTGAGATGAAAATCATAAACAACTTTGTCTCTGGCGTGTGAAGTGTGTGGGAGTGTGTGTGTGTGTGTTCTATTTTAACTTCTGTATTCCAAACAGGAATAAAGCAGGTGGGGCTCAGTGGACAGCTGTTGAGCTGGAGGTCTAGTTAATCTGCCACACCCAAACACACACACAGAACCAGACACTCATCTATGTAGATGTTATGGGTAAAACTTCATGCATCGTATTCAGCTGCATTAGTAAATGCACAATGACTCACAAGAGAGTCACTAAGGATTCTGCATCACTGATGTAACATTCTATTTAATTCTTTTCCCGCAACTAAACTCATAGTCTAATCTAACCTCTTGAAAGAAATATACACAGTCACGCAAACATGACGGGCACCTAAAAATACACAATTTGAGCAAACTGACCGACGTTAAGCAACCTTGAGTAGTAGGCAGGTAGTATATAAATTGAACAGATAGCTAGATAGATTGGTGGATGGATCAATAAATCATTTTGCCCCAAATCAGGAACAGTACGTTCTGTATGCTTAAATGAGAACTATAAATAAGTAAGTAAAGTCAGACAGAAAGCTGACGAAAGCACTGATACCCGACAATCCTCATCAATGTGTAATCTAGAAAATATGGCAATATACTCTGATATTTATATCGATATTGAGACATTATCAAAACTGGCCTGAAATGTATGTGTAGTCTCAAGAAGGACTAAAAATACCGTAAAAACATTAAACTTACAGTATGTTCCTGCGCTGTTAATTACAGAGGAGTCTTCATCAGGGAACAATTAACAGGTTTAAATGAGGTGCGAACAAGGAAACGTGCGGTCCTTCAGGAGTGATCAACTGTGCCGAATGTCAGTCAAAGACCAAGTGACAGGAGAGCAAAGGGGCCACGTATTGTAGACAGAACATGCACGACCACCCCCCCCTACACCCCCACCCCCCCTTCAAAAGAAAAACGAGAGGCAGCTAGCTCCAACACTCTTCAGGGAGGAATCAAAAGCCACAAATAGCAACACGGTGCTTTCCCACCGCTGCCTCGCTATGTGCCAGAATCTAAAGGCAGGCGATTTAAGGTGAGGGGGTGCGACATATAAGCTGGAACATGAGCTCAGATGAATGCAGGCTAGGGTCACAGAAATGACCACGGTCTCACCTCATCAAGTGCAAGTGCGTGTCTGGTCGGAATCTTAGTAAGCAAAATCTAATTTAAACAATGGATTTGACATACAGGAGTGCAAACAGGAGCAAGTACAAGTTTGAGCTTTTACTTGTGATTTTTTAATTTTGAGTAGGACTTTGGTTCAGTTATTCGTTTTTAGTCACAAACAATATCAATCCGTCACTTCTTACACACACTCACACATAGTCAATGCAATTAGCAGTCTATTTTTGCAGGTTGGAGGAAACAGGAGAGCTTGGAGAAACCCATGTGGACATGAGTGGAATATGCAAAAGTCTATACAGAGCACAGGAATGACCCGGGAGCTTTGAGGTGGCAACAGTAGACGCTGTGCCACCACTCTGGTTTGTGTGCGCCATATAACCACAAGTGCCACTATTACAGAAAGAAAAGGAGAAAAATTGTATATATAAATATACATATATACTTTACATACACACAGACAGGGTTTGGACAATGAAACTGAAACGCCTGGTTTTAGACCACAATAATTCATTAGTATGGTGTAGGGCCTCCTTTTGCGGCCAATACAGCATCAGCTACCGCTGCCAGTCACAACAAAAACAAAGAAATAAAAGTGAAGATGGAAGACGAGGTGCGGGAGAAATTGAGGTCGGGAATTTACATCATTAAAAGAAAAAAAAGTATGTCTATTTAATGTAATTTAATGCAACACACACACACACACACAAATAAATAAAGCAAAAACAATATATAAATATTATGTTATTCATATTCTTGAAAAGAAGCAGCCAGATCACTTTGTGTTTTACACAAACTAATTAAATAAAAATACTGTACTTTCCACTGACATTTATCAGTGTCTGGGAATAAAACTTAGAAGCTTGCAACCTGCGAATGAGTAAAACAACCTGAGCAAACAATCTTGGTCACTATTTCTGGATGTTGCCCAATGAAACACTACTGGAGATCATTTACATTTAACCCCAATTTCAAAAAAGAAGATATTCATGTTAAAAGCCTTTTCATACACTATAGCTCCATCTAGTGCTCATTCGTGAAAACCTTCATGTGCAGCCTCAGACAGCATTTGTCTAACATGACAAGCTTCAATTATTATTCCTGAAATTAAGCAGAGCCTAAAAAAAATCCACCACAAATCTTATTTAAAAAAAATCTAAATTTGAACAGAAGTGAGCGTGTGTATATTCGTGACAGTTTATGTTGGAGAACCGCACAGACCTGCACGAGTTACGTGAACATACAGTATTCACCTCATACATCAGCCAAGTAAGATAAAGTAGAGTAAATGTGTGTGCGCGAAATATGAGTGGAATGCATAATAAGTTGAATACAGGCTTTCACAAGTTTCACTCATTTTACTTTACCACTAAACAACATGCGAGTGAGCTGAAAGAGGCTCATTTGTCCACCTTCCATGTCTGATCGTCTCACTCGCACATTTACGTCACTTGTTCTTTTCATCCAGTTTTCTTTTTCACTGTTGCTTCATTCTTCTGAAGCCACACTGAAGCTTTTTATTCTGCAGAGTATGACGACATAACGCTGCTGTAGGTGGGTGTGTATGGGTGTGTAATTAAGACAACTGTACACGTTGTATTATACATGCTTCTCATATTTTGTTTTAGCATACGAGTTATGTGAATCCCAGTACAGTACTGTAGGTTTACACATTAGTGAAGTCACACTGGTGTGCTTAGACAGCGTTTACACAATCATGGTCTGTGAAAACATTCAAAGATTTAGGTTACGAGTTCATTGCAGCGAAATTCATTCATGTCCTGTCTTACTACATCCATAAATCTCCTCTTTGGTCTTCCTCTAGACCTGCTACCTGGCAGTTCCAACCTCAGCATCCTTCTACCGATATATTCATAATCTCTCCTCTGAACATCTCCAAACCACCTCAATCTGGCCTCTCTGACTATCTCGAACATGGGTTGTCCCTCTGATGGACTCCTCCTTGATCCTATCCATCCTCGTCACTCCTAAAAACTCAACATCTCCATCTCCACTACCTCCAACTCTGCCTCCTGTCTTTTTTTCAGTGTCAATGTCTTTAATTCTCACTTATACGCTTATCACACAACACACCTGACACTTTTCTCCACCCATTCCAACCTGGCTGTACCCCGCATCCTCCACCTCCTTTCCACACTCTCCGTTGCCCTGAACCGTTGACCCCAAGTACAAACCGGATTCCAAAAAAGTTGGGACACTAAACAAATTGTGAATAAAAACTGAATGCAATGATGTGGAGAT
>JAQQZT010000006.1:15700855-15723397 GCA_030068275.1 Clarias platycephalus | reverse complement strand
ATCTCCACATCATTGCATTCAGTTTTTATTCACAATTTGTTTAGTGTCCCAACTTTTTTGGAATCCGGTTTGTACTTAAAGTCCTGCACATTCTTTACCTCTGCTCCTTGTAGCCTCACAGTTCCATTTGGGTTCCTCTCATTCACACACATGTACTGTATTCCATCTTGCTGCGGCCGACCTTCATTCCTCTGCTTTCCAGAGGTATGCTCTACCTCACTCCACCTGTTCCCTGCTCTTGCTACAAAGAATGTGCTTTTTTCCTACCATAAATGATGAAGCAATTATTTATTTTTAACGTTTCAACTACTAGTTAAGAAAAATGCACAAATTTTTTTAAAAAATGAGTGGGTTTCTATGAAACCTCAAATCTGAAACCTTGAAATTTGACCTAATGCAAAGCTACATATCAAGCAATAAAAATAAATAAATATCCTAGAAATAATTTAAACATAATTGAAAAAAAAAAAAAACCTCACTGTGCGTAATTAATTCCAGAAAATATTCTGCTTAATAATAAATCAACATCATTATCATCATCTAATGAGGACATCTGTTGTGATAAATAAGCACTAAGAAATTCAATGCAACCTTGTTCAAGCCTGTAAGAGAAGTCAACATCTTATGACGTTTTAGAATGAGCCACACTACAAACTCAAAGCTGCCCCAGATAATTCACATGGGTCGCCAGAGGAGCTCTGAACCCAATTACTGCAAAATAAATGACGTACAGACCCAAAACCAGAGCCATATGAGAGAAGCTAAACCTGGTCTCGTCTCCAGATAATCATATTCGTCTTTTTCTAACGGAAAAACAGCAAACAGGAAAAATACACAGACATATGACATAATACAGAGGAAATGAATGGTTGCGCTTTTTGTAGTACTGTGCATGGCTCAGGCTCTTGTGGCCTCTTAAAAAGAAAGAGAGTAATTGCACATCAACAAAGTTATTCTGACTGATCGTATACTGTACAAAGATGAACCTTAATGAAAGAGGTCTCTTTCAGGATTTGTGTTTATTTATTTATATGAATCATACCCTGTGGTCTTTCTAATCACCCAATCTCAATTCTTGGAGTAATCTTTTAGAAAAATGATGTTCATGTTTTCAGTACGCTTCCGGAGACATGTAGTTCATGCTGGTTCAACTTCTTAGTAACACATTTTATAATGGTTTTCTTCCTTTTTTGATTTGTCACTTGTCAATATAGAATGCAAAAATGACAGCGTGACTTAAAAAGACAAAACAAAAGAATGTGACAAAAATTCAAACTGGAAGAACAAGACTGTGAAAAACTGCAGCTTAGGACGCGTGTAGCAACGAGTAGAAAAGAATGAAGACATAAAAAGTAAGGTGCCTTTATGAGGCAGACAGACAGACACCGAGAGAGAGAGAGAAACAGGTTTAAGCTGGGTAAACAAAGTTTTCAGAGAAGCAGCACACTTCAAACAAAAGCTTTTTATCAGTCGTGCATACAAAATGCTGCTGAAGCTACATTGTAAGTATGACAATTACTGATTTCTACTACCAGAGAGAGAGGGGGGGGGGGGGCTTTTAGAGGTCCAATATAACAGCTGATGGCACACCATGACAGATAACATCTAAGACTGGATTTATACTCTGTCTTTAATCATGATGGCTGCTCTGTACATTCAGTGGTCATCTGGAGTGTGACTTGGGCACTATTAATTCTTTTGCATAATGCAAATTCAATGTAAAGATACTGTGTAGCACCACCATAAGACATCGTGTCTGCCACTGACTAAACAAACTTGTTTTATGTTTCAAATTGCCGGACTGCTGATTATTTTGTTAGGTTTAGTGTCATGTAGACTTCCAGTGTAGCGATGGGATTTTAATAAAATAATCGTTTAAAACCCAAAGTTTTCTTTTTGAGATGGCGCTCATGAAAATCTTCACTACGGTACTGGAAGCTTTAAAGAGAAACAGGCGTGATTAACATCTGGAAGAAATGTGGTCTACAAACTGTTCAGAGCAAAAATCTTGAAACTTTTGTTAAACTTTTAGCTTTGCATGCTGATCAATGCATGGAACCTTTGGGAGGCTATGCAAAGAGACATTTGCTCAATGTTTAATCTGGCCAGTGGGACAAGCTGCTCAAGGCAGTCATATGCAAACAATGTTTATATTAGTAGCGACATCACAATGAGGTGGAATTCAAGGTGAGCTTCGTTCAGTTGTTAGCTTGGACTGTATGGACTGGTGAGAGAAATCATACTGTATATAGTACTGTGGAAAAGTCTCAACTATGCAAGTACTATACAAGAGACTGCGAAAAGCAACAAAGTGCACGTGCAAATGTGCAAACAAGAGCAACAACACATCAGCATGACACAATGCAATACTCTGTAGAACCATGGTCTGGTCATGCCTCATTTATTCATATTTTGTTTCCAAAGACTTTCTTGTATTTTTATGTAGTCTAGATGAATAGTTCTACTTGATCCCTGAAGGATTTTTGTGGCCGTCATATTTGGAAAATTATGGCTCTCCTTTTCAGTCCAGTGCGTGTATCTGACCAGCTTCAGAGGAATGTTTTTTGTTTCTTAAGCCACACAGTGACACATGAATCACTCAATCATAAAAACACATCATTTAAGGCAGAAACGGGTGCAGATGATGACAGAGGTTGAAAAAGACGAGAGGGGAAATGAGGTTGCTGCAGAAGTTGTTGCATAAACAACGAATTTTTAAACCGGGTCTTTATGCTCTTTGCAGCCTGTCAGAGTAAAACATTTGTTCCAATTTCTTTAATTTAATCCACATAATTGAATTTAATATGAAGAAATGAGGCATAACTCAAGACTTTTGCACAGTTTTGTATTTTGAAAGCTTAATGCTTACATGCTATTCCAAGAGGTTACACTTGAATTGTCTCTAAACAAGCATAGCATATCTTATTTCATGTTCTCGAAGCTACAAAAATCCTGTTACTCATACAGTCTTATTTAAGTCTTTATTTATTTAAATTATAAATCTCTCAGTAGAACAGCAACACGGCTGTGACCTCATCTTCAGTTTCTGTAATACATGCATACACAAAAATTTATAGAACACGGTGAAGAATGTGCGCATTTTGTTCACATGTCTACGTGCACGCATGCACTTTGCCTTGGGCGGCAGTTTGGTTGTGGCCCAGATGTAGCTGTTTTTCACTCTGACAGAGAAAAAAAAATAATAAAGAGGGCTTAATTGAAAAAGCATGTTCTGCTCTCCAAACAGAATATGCCAGATGAAGCCCAAGCCCCCTGTCTCTGGGAAATCCCTGTTACCATAGCACTATTCTAAACTTCAAGGCAGTTATACTGGAAACAGCTTGGTGATAACATTAAGACCTAGAGAGATCTCGGACTCCATTTATGATATCTCGGCTGCGCAGGACAGAAACACAGAAAGAGGCATTTACCCATGGAATCACATAAAATGTGTTCGTAGACATGCATATTCTGTTGTTGGGCCATGTTTAGGAACGTAAGGAATTACTCGCCTGTGTAAACATTAAATCCAGCACACCTTTCAGTCACAGGAGCAAAATCAAGGAAGAAATCGAGAAACAGGAGTTTTCCACCGACATTCCGAGTCTCTCAGCTGTATGAAAGGAGGAAGAGTTATTGTCTGACTGTGGTAGCCAACAGATGTGCTGCAAATGTGCTGATCTGGATGCATTACTAAACGGTTTAACACACTCTGCCCTTAGGAGGTGCTCTTTGGTTGTTTTGACCTTTTTTCAGCTCTCTCTAAACTTTGCCTATTATGCTGTTGGTGGATGTCACACTCAATTTAAAGCAGCAGTTGCAAGGACTCACAGATACAGGAGGTGATTTGCATTCACAAACATACACACAAATGTAAATAAAATAAAGAATTACTAAAAATTTTTGCAAGTTGGGGGAGAATTTTTGGATCAATTTGACATAAATAATGAATAAATCATAAAAGACGGAGACCAAAAATAATGATCTTTTTGTTGCATTCATTATTTAAGCCCCCTTACTTTTATTACTGCCAATGTCCTTTGTTTAAATAAATAAATAAATAAATAAATAAATAAATAAATAAATAGTAATTGTAAATTTTTGGTTAAAAAAAAATAATACTTTGGCTTCATCAACCTTGCAAACATAGCAATAAAGCAATCGATAGTTCATTTTGCAAAGGAGCAGTGGTTCTTTTTTGCATACATCTATTTATTACACACTATAAAAGTTAAGAAAAATAATGGCAAGCTCAGAACTCTCTATAACAGGTACATGTAAGCACTTTTTCCAGCTCCAGTAATTCATGGCAAAGTCAGAGAGGCTCATTAGCGATCAGCACAGCTGTGCACCTTATGTTTGCAAAGTGTATGTGTACAGTATGCACTGATCAGTGATAACATTAACATTACTGCCCGGTGAATTAAATGATACGGATTATCAATTATATAGGGATGGGAATCACCAGGGACCTTTTTGGACCTTCACGATACCTACAGTAGATGCAGATTTGCTTTGTATTGCGGTTCTATAATTTTATAAACATCCACATTCTATGTATATACGTTTTTACAGATTTTCTACAGCTCTAAACAAGCAAATAATTTGCTCCTACCACACAGGATGCTGTGCTGTATGAATAGTTTAGAGCACACCACCTGTAGGATTACACAGGAATGGTAACATTTTACCACTTAAGATGCAAACGTACATGAATTGAATTTATTTTATATTTTAAATCATTAATGGAGCCAGAGTAGCAATACGTGAATTATCCCATTAAAAAAATCGAATCATAGCTGTTTTGGTGGCACTAAAAGGAAAGGTAACCTTAAGGCTTTATGTTATGGATGATTTATGTTATGGTAGAAAAGGTCTTGTACATGCAGTACTGTAAGGGTATAAAAACAAGAAGTTAGCTGTGTGTTATACAAAGCTTGGTTATATATGTATGCAGGAAAGCTAACAAATGTTATGCAACACTACCACAAGGATGAGAGTCACCCATCTGAGAATAAAGAGTAAAAAACAATAGCATAATTTTTATTTGTATTTTTCTTACCAACTATAGTCAACTATAAAAATTCTCTTAGGCTAATAAAACAGGGGCCTTCTTTTTATAGCACTAAGAACATCCATTTACTGAAGGGTGTAATTTTTTCATTGTCCAGTAATACTGCTAATTTCCATTTTTACAGTTTTTTTTATTTTTATCCTTGATAGCCTTTGCTTCATTACCGTGATTACCCACTAAATATCACTGTAGTTAGCTAAATATTATGCTCTCTCAGTACTTACACAACTCACAACCGTAGACAATCATGAGAAGCGCTACACTCAATTTTTCCATTACTGAGAACATGGTCAATTACTGTACATTTTCAGCACTTTAATAGCAACTAAGGGTGTATGAAAGCTTTTGAATGTGCACATAAAGAAAACTCCTCATTAATATTTGACACAAGCGCCAACACCAGGTCTCTAATTGCCTCTAAATATTCTTATAGTGACCAAACAAACAAAATAGTTTTCATGTTATAGCCTAGAGAGTAAAAAACACAAATGGATAGTAAATGCTTGCTACGTAAATTTGGAACAGACAGAAATTCCACAGGACTGTATATTCCACCCCGTCATATGTGCAAATTAGTTCCACATTATAGAAATCAAAATGAAAAGACATGGACATACAGACACACAACCCCAAAACGATTCGACCTACAGTAATGTACTAGTGACTGCATGTTACAGCATACACCAAATGACTGGTTCAGCACCTCTCTGGGAAAGAAGCAGGTCTTCGAGATTTCAAGCTGCCTCTTACTGTATACCACAGTGTGGTTTGAGCATGTTGAGGCCCCAATCCATCTGTTCTCCAAACTCATCCACAACCCGCTCCTGGGCCTCTATCGATGATGTAAGCTTATGTAACGGGGTCATCTGTAAGTCAAGACCGAGGGTGTCCTGGAACTTTGCTCTAGTACAGCAATAGTAAAGGAACATTGATGTATGACATGCTATGTAATGAAAACCTGATCTGCATTATCTTGTCAAGTGTGATGAGTATCTGAGCATATAGAATGCATAAACTTAATCAAAAGTGTGTAGTATTGTGTTTATTAATGCCATTTAGCAAAGATGAACATGATGAGAATACGGCGAGGCTTCCCGTAATGAGGAGGAATTCCCCTTTTCTGGTCTCACGGTAAAAAAAAAAAATATATATATATATAGGTTTTGTACAAGTACGTTTTATTAAAAAAATATATATTGCATTAACTTCTACAGAAACTTCTACTTACACCATATCAACAATAAAATAATTGATGAGAACTAACTTGTTTTGGAAATGTTTCACATCAGTAAATGCAACAATAAACTGATTTAAATTATCAGAAATGTAATCTCTGAAAAACTGATGTGGTGTAAAAGGAAAAAAATATATATTTTTTTCTTTTTAGGAACGTAATCAACTTTACTGTGGTAAGAGCAACTTCTTTCTGTGTCAGCCTACAACACATCACCTTTTTTCATTCTCACAAAAACACAATATAAATCTATTCAATCTATTTATAGACGTTGTCTTGTAGTTTGCATAAATTCAAGCATGCATTGTCCCACAAAGGAATAAATAGTTTTCTCTTGCTATGATTTCATTGTTTGCAGTGAAAGGAGGGCTTTCTGTACTGTACACGGGTAGTTTAAAAAGCCAATCACATTTCCTTACGTGGGTCATATCCTTCCTCCAAATGTTCCAAAAGGGAATGGGAATAACATGAACTGTCATAACTCATCATAACAAAAACAACATTATCTGACCATGCTAGGGGATTAATTAGCTGGCCAGCAGAGCAACATGACCGCTTTAAGCACCTTCAGATCACTGACCTGTTCTTGTCATCATCCCTGAACACAGCAGTGGCTCGAGTGATGGATATCAGTGTTACAGTACTGTACACACACAACACAGCCAGGCTGAATTTCTCTGATGTCCAAATGCATGAGGCCACATTCAAAATCTGGGATTCTGCTATTTTCCGATTTAATTTTCTCAATTCTGCATGGATATTGACTGTTTTGTAATGTGTCTAATGTCTTATACTGAAGCATGTGTGCACACCCCATGTCGATGGATTTTATCTAATATGGCTCATATGGTTTTGTGCAAACTTTTGGGGTCTAAGCCAGCTCCAGTGTATGCTGTCATTAATGCAAAAAAGGGAGGTATCAAATACCAGGACTCTTTTCACTTAATTTGTTCTAAACAATATAATTGGTAATGATTTTTTTTTTTTTTTTTGAGTACTGCGTTAGATTAGAAAAGAACGTAAACGGCATTGATAAATATTTGCATCAAAATTGGTTAAACGTCCATTAAAAGTCCACATTCTTAAATAACAGCCCTAAGAGATATCTAAAATACAAACACACATTCTGTTTCTAATACAAATACAATAATACTTCTGCGATTCATAGCAAAAAGTGAAAGTTTTGTAAGGCTTTGTGAACTGTGACTTCTAATGTGTTTACTAATCCATCTGCAAATCACAGCAGAACAATGACGAACCCGGAGGCAGGATGAAAGGGCAATCAGGTTTGGCAAAGAACAGCACAAGCCAGGAAAAAATATTTGACCATGCACTAAGCAAAGCTTTCTGTAGTGCCAAAGCCGTAACACATAGCCTGCTCTTTTTTTCTGGAAGTTCCAGTAAATTTAAACGTTTCTACACAAAGTAACTAATATTTTTTGCATCCCTAGCTCTAATGTAACTTAAACTGAGCAAGTGAAATGTGGTCCATGGCAAATTCAAGCCTGGGAAACCACCCTGATTCTAAGTTTTTTTTTTTCCCCAAAAGGATTGAAAAGCATGAAACTGAAACAGCACTATAATATCACTTGTAAAACTAGAACAATGTGTGCATTCGGGCCATCTAATGTATTGGAAGCAATTTGGGCAAAGATCAGCTGAAGCCGTTTGTTTTGATGCACTGATCTCCCCAATGCCATGCACCAAAAACACATGCATGTTCACTGCCAGTGCTCCTATACAGTACATGCATCCTAGTAAATAATGGTAGCTATTTTTTAATAGACAGGTATCTCTCTTATCTTTACAGCAATACTACTCCAGGATATCATCATCATCATCTCTGTATAAGGAGCTACATTGTGGGCTATCATGTGACTATTAAAGAACAAAAAGCTATGCATTTCTTCATACAAAAAGAAAGATTGGCATACAACGCTTCAGATATCAAGTGTCAATCTCAGGGCTTGGCCAAGTGCCATTCACTTAGTATAATGATGGGTTTCATATCAGAAATCTTTAACCTACAACCGGCTTTAAAAATATTTTGGAATTAGATATAATCAGCATTCATCAGGTTCTAAACACATGATGAATAAATGTTCAACTCTGGCTGATTAAAAATTGAACTCGCCTGATGTTTAAGTCAGCACGAAACATAGCCTTTTCCAATTTATGACAGATGTTCCCTTAGTAGAGAGTTGGAGAAAACGGTACATGTGCTTTTGAGGTATTTAAATATGACCCGCAGCTTTTATGTTTCCACAGGACTGGACACGATTATCACTCAATTATAAAAATGACAATTAAGATTCAGACTGAAAAATCCTATTTGTGTGTTCTTATGCTAGTAGTTACTGTACCTTGTCTGATAACTGGAAAATAGTTTGCATACACATACAGTACATAATTCTAGAGAATGACTTCTTGTATATATTCAAATATATTGGTATGTAAAAGCAAAAAAATAATAATAAAACACTGAGTTTTACAGAGTTGGAGGCATTTCACTCTAACTGCCTTCTTAGATGGAAGAGTAACTGCAAATGTATACAACCTTCTTTAGAATGACCACAAACATTTTCTTCTACGGTATGATGACATCCCATGCTGGGATTGAACTGGTCGAAGCAGTACAACCTGAAGAGTGTTTCAAACTTTTTTTATCTCTATTTGACTAGCAGCGGTAAGATTGTCAATTCGCACTGATCACTCTCGGTCCAAACTCCTTACATGTTAGTGGTAAAGTAGGAGCTTACCTTACCATCGATGTCACAACATGGCATTCATATCAAATTTAGTTTATTTTCAAATTAGTTGCTTATAAACCTTTATATGGAAGAATAAGTAAAGTTCACATGCGTTGTTATTCTGTATTGTTTATGTACAAGACAATATATTTGGATGAACGACATTTCTTTAAAAAAAATTATTTAAAAAGGACATCTTTTATCTTTTTTCTAAAAAAAAAAATAAACAAAAAAAAAACAAACAAACAAAAAAAAAACTCATACCGAACAGCAATTTCCATCCAAAATAATTAATAAGACATTTTTTCAATCCTGTGCAACAGTTAAAACAGTATCGAATGAGATGCTCCCACAAGTAGAACACAAGGGGAGCATTTAATGGTTTATTGAGGATAAAAATTATTTAAAAATAAAAAAATAAAAAAGGAACATGTGTTATTCAGTGCTCTTCATCATCATCATCATCATCATCATCATGCCTGTTGATCCCTTTAGAAATCTGGAGAATCTACATGAAGGCACATTAAAGCTGTTCTGTCTTATGGTGGATTGAGGAGCTCAGACACCTTACAGCTGTTTACTGTTTATCCTTTACGTTCTGGATCCTTCGGTCTTTTTAACAGATCAAAATGATCAACAAAGCCTTTAAAATCGTCTGCAATGATTATCTAAACAAACAGTAGGCTTTACAAACACACGGGAAAAGCTGAAAGGGAAAGCGACACGCATTTCATGGGCTGTTTTGAAAGTGAAATCCGCCTAGAGATGAATCAGACGAACACTAAGAGCTCCAGAAAGGTGAGTGTGAAGATTAAAGTCGCACAACATGAAACTCGACAGTTATTTACAAGCGACACCGGAGACCTGAGCAACAGTTTGCACGAGTTACTAAACTTACTTTCTCACCGCACGCGTCGCATCAACACCGTCCAAATGTCGAGAAGTTCCAGCGGCGAGTGTGTGTGTGTGTGTGTGTGTGTGTGTGTGGAGATACAGTCTTAACTAAAGCGGGTTCATTACAACTTCACACGAGTTTACTAACAAAGCCTCCAGGACAGCGCGCAGGTCGAGCGGCGGCCTCGAGAAACGACAAGAAAGACTGTTTTCTGTACCTGACGTGTAGAAGCTCCTCTGTGTGTGTGTGTGTGTGTGTGTGTATGAGAGTGTGTGTGTGTATCAGTCGCTCCTGCGCGTCTCAAACTCGTCCGCACTTCTGCTCTCCTACAGCAGCTTCCGGCCGACGTGAGCTTACTCTTAAAGGGCCGAACCCTCTCTCTCTCTCTCACACACACACACACGCACACATTCATACACACGCATTTGTTTATTGTTGATGATGTTGCTGTAGCATCCTCTGATTTTAAAACCAACTTCTTTAGTGCCATTAGTCTTGATGACGTCATTCCTTAATTATCCTAATAATGAATTTTGTAAGTGGCATGTTAAGATTATACTCATAGTGATCTCAAAGTGTGACCTTGTTAAAGATGTGTGGGGCGGCACGGTAGTTCAGTGGTTGGCATTGTGGCCGCGCATGGGTCCTCCAGGGTCCTGGTTCGACTCCCATCTCTGGTCTGTGTGCATCGAGTGTGCATGTTCTCCCCGTGCTTGCTGGGTTTCTGCCCATATTGTGTGGATGTGAGTGTGTCCTGTGGTGTCTGTCTAGATTAGCCCGGCTCCAGGGTGTGCCCTCCTTATGCCCTAAGTCTCCTCGGATAGGCTCCAAGCTGCTGTGAGTGAGTGAGTGAGAGTAAAAATGTATGTGTGTGTCTTTCATAACTGCTTTATCCTTGTCAGGGTTACAGGTCTGCAGCCAGTCCCAGAGACATTGGACATGAAGAAGGAATACACGCTGCATGGCACCCCCCCACCCCCACCCCACACACACACACTGACTTACAATTTAGCATAACCATTCCACCTACCAGCTTGTTTTTGAAAGGAGGAAGGAAACCAGAGAACCCAGAAGAAACCCACACAGGCACAGGGATAACACTCAGAGTAAACTGAGCTCTGGTTCAATGGTTCTGGTTTCTGAGCCAGAAATGATGTACTGCATCACCATGACCGTCTGCACGTGTTGTGCAATCTCTCTCTCTCTCGCTCTCTCTTCTCTCAAAAATGCTCCTTTGTTTGATATGAGATCAAACAGTGAACATACTGGAGTCCTCTCTAATTTTTCCATAGCATCTTCATGTAGTCTTAATAAATGATATCCAGCTCATGTTTGTTTAAATAAGACATTTAGGAGTTGTACACTTGCTTTAAAAGTGTTCTGTGCCACCTAAAAAGCTTCAGCTTGAAAAGAACTACTGTTTGAATGCGGATTTACTGTATTCACTGTTTGCACAGTTAATGTACAGTAGGCTGATGTTAAAACAAAATCTTGTCCAAGAGTTATCTTGTATGTTCTGTACAGTAATCAGTAGTTGCGTTTAAATTCTGTGTATTGTGTTGTAGTGTATGTATCGTTTTTCTCTAAGTGCATTCCTGCACATTAATCCTGGTACAATGTGTGCTGTTATGAAGTGAAAAAAAAAACGCAGTATACTATTATACATTGCACCATATTTGATTTCTAAGATATGATCTTTCATCCCACTGTAGACATATACATGGATAGGATGACAAAAAATTTCCAGACTTCCCCGAAGCATTTTATTGTTCTGACATTTCATCTTCTTTTGTGCTTTATTTGAGGTGGTGCAGTGCACATTTGTGGTTGGCTTGTAAAACTTATAACTATAATGGATATTGATCAACAGCCAGTGAGTAAACAGAAAGAGTATTCATCCCCCACCCAATGATAACACCACTGTTTAATGTTTTAATCAAGTGAAAGAAAAAAAAAAACATGCTTTTGCAGTATTTACAGTCTACTTTCTTTGTCATGTACAGTATGTGCTGACCTGGAAAAGCTCTTGACAGGTTATTGTTACTTGTTACCTAATATAAAAAATTTTTTTAATGACATAGGTATGGAAGCTACAGGCTCTTCTGAACTGAAATATGTTTCTCTCTTGCATCTGCAAAAAAGTATTTAGTCAGTCACCAATTGTACAAGTTCTCGCACGTAAAAAGATGAGGAGGTCTGTAATTTTCATCATAGGTATACCTCAACTATGAGAGACAAAAAAAACAACAGAAAATCACATTATAGGATTTTTTAAGAATTTGTCCAAGTAGGCCAAGTTGTTTTGTTGAAAGACAACTTAAATTTCATTCAATACATAAATAAAGACAAGCCTTATGTATAATATTAAACAAGATACTTTATATAACATTTTGATATTGTTGTGACATCTATATTAAATTTCAATTTTATACAGTCCTCCATAAAATCCCAGAGTCTATCCCAGGAAATCCCAGGAATGCACAAGCACACACACAATCATACATTGTAAGCAATTTGGACACACCAATCAGCCTATGACAGATGTCTTTGAACTGTTGGAGGAAACAGGAGTACCCCATAGGGAAAACATGTAAACAAAGAAATTAGAGGCATTTTCGAACCCTCAACCCTGGATGTTTCATGTGACATTGCTAGCCACTGAGAAACTGTGCCACCACACAACAACCACTGGAATGTAATTTGAAGAGCTTGTATTCATTCAAGGCTGCATGGTGGTTAGTACTACTGAGGGTTCGAGTCCCGCTTTTGCATCTGTATATGTGGAGTTTGCCCGTTGTTTGTGCTAGTGTATGCGTTTGTGTGGCTTGCGATGGATTGGCACCCCATCCAAGGGAGTATCCTGCCTTGTGTTCCCCGAGTTTCCTGGGATAGGCTCCAGGGCCGAGCAGGATAAACAGTACAGAGAATGAGTGAGTGAGATGAGTGAAATCATTCAAGTTTTGACCTACCCCTCTACTTTTTACCCTGTTTCGTTGTGTAACCTTTCTTATCTGGCTTATCACAATTCTTACACTCAGCATTTGAGAGAACAAGCTGCGCACACACAAAGAAATCACTTTTGCTATAAAATCGAGCTAAACACAGAAAGACATTGAAAAGAGTTTGCTCTGTCACTCTGATCATGAAGTCAAGCCAAAGTGCCAGGCTCGGAGTACTGGATCGGGTTCAGTGATTGTAAAGATAAAATGCAGCTGTTGAAAACTGCAAATAATGTTGCGCAACAAAGCCACATTTTGCTTAGAACAAAGACAGACATTTGACTGGTATTCCGTTTGACAATATCTTCTATGAGAAACATATGTCCTGCACAAAAGATTTTGGTCTTCGGTCTCCCAGTCCGTTTCACTATGTACTTCATGTGTGCTATATGAGTTAGGGATCAGGAAGCTTATACATTCTGTGATGCATTTGTCACAGAAGGGAAGCTATACCTGGAAATCTAATGAAATACAAGTATTTCTTTAAAGAAAACTTCCCAAGTGCCCCATGAACAACTGTGATCTAAAACATGCCTGTTAAGCACATCCTACTGAACAGGTGCCATTTGGATGAATATGTAATGACTTGGTTTTTCATAATTCTACACAAATCAACAGTTGTCCTGTCAACAGAATACAAATTACCATGAGACTTTGCAGTTGGAGAGAATGAGAACAATACATTTATTTATAAGGTCTGAACTGACAGCATAAATACAGCAAAGATTCTCTTTTCATTAAAATAATTGTTCTAATAACAATGTACTGTGTTGTAGTTTTCATAAAGGATCTGTTTGTCTGTTAGAAGCTGAGACAGTGAGGCTGAGACTTATGAGACTAAGAAGAGACTAGGCATCACGGGGACATACAGAACACTGGTTTTATTCGCCAGAGAGATACAAAGAAATGTATGATAAAACTCTCAGCACAGTGTCTGATGTAGATCATACATGCATTGTTAAAGGCAACATGACTGGGGTTTGCTGCTAAAGAAATAAAGTGAAAAAAATAAAGAAAAAAATGAAAAGATTGAACTTTAATCATTTAATCCTTTTACTAAGTAACGCAGTCACTTACTTTGGGTCAACATTTTTTCCCTTTTAGTCAAGGAAAATAAATGTCAAGACTATCAAAATCAATGGGTTATGACTCAGTGGAGAGATTAAAAACAGGTTATGTTGAGAAAAGCAAATGATAGAAGGAGGAATTGGGAAAATAAAACTGGGCGAAGTTTTAACCAACAAAGCCAAAGTTCATTAAGAGGGGAGAGTCTTTCATACGAGTTCTCAGTCTTGAATTTTTTTCTTGAAAGATATTGACAGTATGATAAAAGCAGTCATAAAAAAATATAAATGATAAATGAATTTAAGTACAGTATATGCAATACGTAAAGAGGTCTCGTTCTAGTTCAAAATCTGTAGTAGGAGTAGTGATCAGAAGCAATACGGTAATTGGAAAAACAAGATTAACTTGACAGTGTAGAATATGGTTATATGGCAACATTGTTAAAAATATTATAGCTAATTATATAGTATGTTAATAATGTAGCACTGTGGTGTAGAGGCATAGAGGGGTAGCACTACCCATATAAAAGAATGTGAAATATACACTACACAAAGATAGATATTCAATCAATCTGTTATTAATGCATCAGTAATTTAAAGTAATTTACAAATATTAATGTACACATTAATAATGGACTTACATCAGCATTAGAAAGATTATGTTTGTCATCAGGAGCAAGCGTATATTTGATTACCGCTGCTTGATTAAATCAAATTCATATTATTATCATCATCATATTATTATTATTATTATTTTATATTATTAGTTTATTTTTAATTTATTCAAATCTTTAATTGTATCTAAAGTCACGTATAGCTGGGGAAAACTGAAATTTGGTTAAATGCTCTCAATCAAGGACCCAAATCAAGCATTAGTCTCGTAACCACTGAGTCAATGTTAATTTCTTACTCTGACACCATGACAAGAAATCTTCCACACTTTATTGTAAGTGTAAACACCTTTGTTAATTAAAACTCCAATGATGAACAGATGCTATTTACAGAATGTTGCTTTAGAATAGACTCAGACATGATAAATATTCTGTTTTAATAATTTTACTCTCAGATTAACTAAAATAAGGGTAATGTGAACAAAAATGTTTTAAAAATAAGTTTTAAACATTTTTTTATATCTAAATTTAAAAAAAATATTCTTACTCCCTGTGATGGACTGGCACCTTGTCTAGCGTCTACCCTGCCTCATACCTAATGTCTCCTGGGATAGGCTTCAAGTTTCCTATGGCCCTTTACATAATAAGTGATATAAAAAATGAATAAATTAATTAATTAATATTCTTATTATAAGGCCTGAAGAAGAACTGACCTGAGTTTTCTCACTCACTCACTGATCATTTGTACCGATTTATCCTGTGTACAAAGGCGCAGGAGGCCTGGGGAATATCCCAGAAGATTTAGGGCACAGGCAGGGTACACCCTGAACAAGGTCCCAATCCATCACAGGGCACACACACTCACATGGTCATTCACACACTATGGGCAATTTGGGAATTTCGCCTAATCTGGACTGTTTTGGACTGTGGGAGGAAACACGAGGAGAGAGCATGCAAACGCCCTGCACACAGACCGGAGGCGGGAATCGACCCCAGAACCTGGAGGTGCAAGGAGACACTAAGCCACTATGTAGGCATAACGGGTTTTCTAAATGATGCAAAATTTCAGAAGAAGTTTTCGTATAACTAATAATTATAAATAGTTTTTAATACACACTAGAAAGGAGTTTCTGACAGTGATTATGTACGTAATGTGAAAACCAGCAATGAAATTATTAGCTTAAATAGAATAGATAAATGCCTATCTTTTAACACAGGCAGATGGTTAGAAACATCAGAATGCATTTGGATGAATAATACGGCATGATGGAGATGGCTTGAAAAAAAATAAAAACAAAAACAAAAACAACTGAACAAACAAAAACAAAAAAACACTCACTGGCCCTCGAACCTGGTGACCAGTTATAAAAAGAAAGAATCTTACTTTCATTCTGTGACGTTTGGATCAGCTAAATCATTTCATCATGTCAGTTGTAGTAAATTAGCCAATAGATTTACATTTCCAAAAAGTTTCAGCTGAAACATGTCACATGACCTAGAAGAGCAAAACAAAGAGAAATACTAAAGAGTAAAGATCCAACATGACAAACAAATGAATTATTTAAAGCCTGTTGTGCGCTGCATAGTTTGTAACAACACCCACTCGAAGACAGGCTGCATAATCTATACTAAATAACACCACACCATTCAGTCTGGTAGAGACTGGAGAGCAGTCCGGATGGAACACTGGGGAAAAAAAAGGAGAGATTTAAACAGAAAAGAATGTAGAAGTGCTGAGGGGTGGACAGACATCTGTAGGCCGACGAGCCAGAATATGAATAACAAAGCAATGTATAAAATTAAAGTATAAAAAATACAGTATCAATTACACATATTGTATAATTAAAGTCCAAGTGAAACCAAGGTGTGTGTTTTTTCTGCATTGTGCTATTGTTTTAATATACAATTAATTTTTTTATGCATGTGCATGGGATGATAATATAATACCTTAAAAGCCATTAATGTAGATTATATCCAATTTCTAACTAATTCTGTTCTTTATACTGTATCACAGTCATACTGAGATAAAGTTCTGACCAAAAATGATAAAATGGAAGAAGATCTGCAGAATGATTTAATGGTAATTGTGCTAGGAGACTGAGAGGGTGTAACATTACATACTCTAATTAATGCACTTACATTGCATGAGTAATGTACAAATGATTCCTATAAGTCTATATACTGTAGAAACACTTTTATCAATCCCCCGACTAAATACTGAAATACTCATAGACTTCAAAATGCACAGACTATATGATACACTAACAGTACGAGCCCCTTAACATTTAAACCATTTAACATATGCCATTACAGAGTGCTTTGTAGTCTCCATAAAAAAACATATTAGCCTATAGTGATCATTTAAGTGCTTGGGGGATAGGATTGTTTCCATTTAAAGATTTACAGTGAGTGAGTCAGCTGTTTGGACAACTAAGACAGGTGGATTTCACTACCAGCGAGTGGGCGCCATGTAGGGAAAGTCTTTACCATTCTGTCTTTGTGGGCAAGTTCTGCTTTTCCTATTTGACGTAAGCAGTTATAGTTACAGGAAGCCAGGGAAAAGAGCACAGCACAGGGGCGATATGGGGTAGCCTAAAAGGAGATAAGAAATAAGTCATGCAGCTGCATTCTGGATCAGAACAAGTTGCAATTGTTCAATCTCAATAATAAAAAATTAAAAACCACTCACCTCCAGGGTCCGGGTTCGATTCCCGGCCAGGTTCGAATCCCGCCTCAGTGTGCATGGAGTTTGCATGTTCTTCCTGTGCTTAGTGGGTTTCATCTGGGTACTTCGGTTTCCTCCCACAGTCCAAAGACAATTGGCATTCCCAAATTGCCCATAGTGTGTGAATGAGTGTTTGTATGAGTGAGTGAACAAACCACTTGAGGGGTCATAGAGGGAATTGGCGAAATCCTCCAGATGCTGTAAAGGAGAAAATTACATGCATAAATCTGGCTAGCGCTATGAAAAGAGAAAGTTGGATGACATCCAGAACTATCTCAAGTTTGTGTGTTGAAAGTTTGTGTGATCTGAGAGTTCTCTAAGGGAGATCATGAGATCTTGACATTGGGATGCATCTCCAGGGATATACAGCTATTTGGTTTCAGAGGGATTAGAAAAAGTGTATAAGTATTATAGAGTGGGATATAGTCATAATTTAGAAGATACATTTATTGGAAAGTTGTACAAACTGAATTACATAAAATTATAAAATGTAAAAACTGTTTATCCTGAAGAGAACCTAACAAATTTGCCATTTCATAATGATGTTCATGACACAATTCATACAAAAAGCTGAATGTAAAGGTTAGATGCAGAGTTGACTTTCAATGTCAACATTTTGGGTTCAAATTCATGTTTTTCAGGAAATGTGGATTAAAGAAACAGAAATGTCTACTATATATTTCTTTAAATGTAAGGACCAACAATTCCTTAGTGGTTCTTTGGATAGTTATCTAAAGAGGTTCCTAAGGGTGTTCTTCCTGAAACCCTTGCTATCACACAAAAATCTGTACCATGGCTTCCATGTAAAAACATCAAGGCTTCCAGACAGGGACCAACCAACGAACCCATCCGGGGAATGGTAGGCACATTGTTGCTTTAAGTGTGTAGTGTAGGACAAAACAAACTTATTACTTGAGAAGGAATTTTATTGACCCTTCTTAGCAGCAGAATTTCCTGAATAACATTTCCATGTATGAGTCACATCATGTTCACTCAATCGAGACAAATATTGAATATATTAGGATATAAAACATTGATATGGCAAAACATGATAAAAAAAAATATAAAAAAATCCACCCCCCCCCAAGCTATGTGACCTGAGTCATGCAATCATACAGTATATCAGTAAAGAAAACAGACTCCGAGCAGACACATCAATAGTGATAAGGAGTAATAAAAAATATGAGGGAGTAAATTATGTTCGGAAAGAAAGGATAACATCCTTTAATCACTCTAATCCACCGGCTTTTCCTCCCCAGTTGGGGATGATGAACAATATTACTACTGAACTGATGACTGGATTAGATGAATATGTTGACTCATTGGTTTCTTTTTGAGTCATCATGTCCATGACCACTGCTCTCTCCTGCATACATTATTTAGATCAGACCATTCAGACTCTGAATGCATTGAGACCTCAGCCTGCATGTGGCCTCCAGTTACTCTCAGTAAATTATTAATCAGCATCTACTCTCTCTTTCTCTAATAGTAGCATTAAATTAGACAGACGGGGAGGAGGGCACACAGGCAGACAAACAGACACAAATGACTTGGATAAAGGAAAATGTACCATGAAGTTCTACCCAGGAAGCTGCCTTACATTATGAAGGCAACAAGGACAAGAAAATCTTCCTGAGATGACACAAAGAATAAATCCCTGACATGAACCAGACTCAAATGGAAACACATCCTCCTTAGAGTGATTAGAATTCATGCACTGCAAAAAATTATGTGACGATATCTTGAATATAGTTAAATTTAACAAGATTCAATATTCAAGATTCAAGAATGTTAATGCAATTCAATACAACACAAGAAAACACTCCAGACTGTGCAGATAAAAAAGATAAAAAAAAACACTCTAATAAGATTACATACTGTAAGTACAAATTATTAGAATATAAATTATACTGTGCAAATATACAGCCTGTAATATAACATATATATGCACATACTGTATACAGACTGTAAGCATTGTTGTCATGGTGTAGCAAAGTGACCGTGTGACCGTATGCTAAATTTGATCAGTAATTGTTGTGTATTTAATGGCCGCATGGTGAACAAAGCTATTATTCAGTCTTTCATTTTGTGCCCTGAGTGACCGGAGTCTTTTGCCAGATGGCAGACACTGAAACAGTTTGTGATTTGGGTGATGAGTGTCTTTAATAATGCACTGTCCCCTGGACCGGCACCGCCTTATAGATCAGGCAATTCAGTCCTGGTTTTGCCCTCGCCACACCTGATCACTCTCCTCAAGTCCTTTTTGTCCTGGGAGCTTATATTCCTACTGTATACCAGACGGTAATGGACTGAACTGATAAACAACACACGCGCAAACACACTGATTAACAACCATCTAACAATTGTACACATCAACCTGTAAATGCTCTTTTGCACAATATTCATTACTTGTTATTTGCACAAAACTTTTTTATCTCTGCTGATACTCACAAGGAATGATGTTGCTGTTTACAAACTGTTTCTCCTTCCACTACCTCAACTCATTACTACGAAGTATTGAAATGTGTCATGTTGTCGCATTGTCACTTTGTCAATCTTGTTTGCGCATTTGCACATGCACTTTATGTTGTCTCTTTTGTATAGAACTTAGATAGTTTTCTGTTAACTCAAAAATGTCAATCTGTCTTGTCTCAGCTAGTCAGCTAATTAAGTTTCTGGTTAGTTTTTTTGTTAATTTACGTTGTTAATTTAAGTTCTATGTACCACCTTGGTCCTGGAGGAACGTAGTTTTGTTTCACTGTGTATTAAACTGTATATGGTTGAAATGATAATAAAAGTCTACTTGAAATTGGACTTGAATACTCCCAGAGACAACAGACTGGATGATAGAGGTATAGAAGGTTTTGTTCAGATCTAAAGAGATCGGCTGTTTGAGGAAGGACGAGCGCTGCCTACCCTTCTTCACCAGTGAAGAGATACAGTATGAGGTGTCCAGGACAAGTCCTCAGAGATATGGACTCCCAGATACTTGTAGCTGGTCACCATCTCCACCAGAGTCCTGTTGAACTTGAGCGGAGTCCTGCTGATCTTGTATTTTCTTAAAATATGATTACAACAAACCAAATATAAGATTATTAAGCTTAATTCTAATAAAAATTGTAACTAAAATGTATCGTTTTATATGCAGATACAGTAAATGAATTTCCTGAAAGAAGCAAATTCTCTGCCAATAGAACAATAAATTTTTGCTTACAATTTTTCGAACATTTGACTAGGAATAACCTTAATACTCTTCTATTTTATTATATTATTATAGTTTATTATATTTAATCCTTTATTTTATTTTAACTTATTTAAGAAATTCTAGAAAGAATTCTAGAAAGGTTCAAGAATATTTAATTTGCTAACATGTCATTTTTATAGTGTTAGAGTAAACAAGTGCAGTAGGGCAAAGGCAAACAGTACTTATGGTATGTAATGTGTTACAAGGATGCATTCAGTAAAAGTATATTGCATGAATAAGCATCCTGGGATAAGCACAATATCTTTTTAAATGAATATAATTCCAGTCAGGATTGGGTTCTTACAGTATATCACATCAGGCAGCAGCATGTACAGAACACAAGACCATTCCACCTGAACATTTAACCTTAAGAGAATACAGTTAATTATTTACTAAAAGCTGTCCGCTTAAATGAGTCTCACTCCATTTAATTTGTCCTGCCTGCGGTCCCCGCATTGTGGTCGGAGTAACATCAGTGGCTGCTCTTAAGTTTCTCTTAGCACGAGAGATCAGGAATGCAACATTCACACATAAAACTGTAGTAAACTCTGACCAGATGTTTGGTTAGATCAAGCTGACATTTGTTTATTGAGAAAAACATGTAATGAATAGATGTACATGATAAAATGTGTATCACGGAAGCAAAGACTGGGTTTTTTCAGGTGACGACTCAAGACAATAACTGAATAATCAGTTTTAAGCTGTTTAAAATTATGATTTTGAGGCTATTATTAATTTTTGTTTGTTTGTTTACTTTCTATTTTAATTCGACCGCATCAAATACTTTACAATTTGCCAGTGTGCAATATCAGCAAGTCAAAGAACCATGTAACTCTGCTGAGCTTTTATCTTGATCTGGAAAAGCAGTTTGTACTCTGTTGTTTGCCAGGATCTGAGTGAAAGGCTTAAGCCTTCTTGGAAAGACAGAAAGGGTTGCCAGATAAAAAGCATTAGTCAGCCCTGACCTAAGAGCATGCACAGACATTAAGAGGGCCTTTTCTCTGTCAGTCTAATTAGAGCGGGCTCATGACTATGTGCTGTGGCCTCATTGCCTGGCTATGTGTTTCAGAAAGGCCACTGGGTCTGGGAAAGGAAGAGGCAATTCTCCTACAGTACCTAACCTTTTTACATTTGTAACATGAGAGCCCAACACATAAAACAGATTCAATCAACAATGAAAAGAACTCACTGTAATTAATCTTAGCTGTTGCCCTTTAGGAATGAAATAGCATTCAATTAGAGAGAACTACAACAGGACATATAATGAAGCGTTGGAATTACAGCTATAAACCAATAGGTCTCATCTAAACCCACCCTTGAGATGTGATGTGACTTACTGTGTCACACAGTGTCTAACACTGTACAGTACGGAGATTTAACATGAAGAAATATTTGGCTGTAGACAGCATTTGCTGGTTCACTGTAGCTTCATGCAGTATCGATGGCATTCCTTACCCACTTTCTCGAAAGCCATTGCTCTAATTCCACAAGTCTCAAGATTCCAGACTGGAAGTTCTGTATCCAGAGGGTCCTTAAAATTAATTAGGGTTAAGCAAAAGAGATTCACAAACTGTATATGCACAAAGGATTAGAACAGAGGTAACATGGTTAATTTGATTATCTGACTGGTCAGGTGTCTGATTCCCTTTTTTTTTCTTCTCCCATACAAAAGTTTGGTGCGTAACTAGTCCCGTATGGTTTGTCGTTGACCCATAAAAAACTGTGTGGGGTGGGCGGTCTTTCGTGTTTATCAAGATGCTAATAAGTCACACCCCTATCAACATCATTAGCATGCTGTTAACACTATGCTAACACGATTAGCATGTTGCTAACATTATGCTAGCCATATTAGCATGTTGCTAGCATGACGTTAAGATGATTAGCATGTTGATAGCACGATGCTAACATTATTAGCATGTTGCTAACATTATGCTAACCATATTAGC